>JAVIWB010002490.1:0-31453 GCA_031893035.1 Dermolepida albohirtum
AACACTTTGAACATCTCCTACAGTGATATTAATGTTTTTCTTGTTATTTTTTACATTATCAAAAATTTTTCAAATTAATCTGAAAACATTTAATATTTCCGAAACAGTCGAAGATAGGTATAGGACATTGTACATGAAATATGTCTGGAATTTTCTAAAGAATCCAAAAATTTAATATTTGACAGGGTGTTGTATTTTAAAATAAGAAAGTTGGTATTGACCACTTTTACATGACACACCCTGTATATAAAATTTTTATTTAAAAAAATACGCAACTAAAAATCCCAATCGACGTGTCCGAGCGTTTTGTCGAACACCCTTCCATTTAATTATTATCGAATTTATTCCATTTGGCTGATACACACTGAATAAAAACGTTAATGGTATGAATCAATTAACTAAAAAAATGCATGATATAAGCAAAATAAATAAATAACAAGAAAGGTAATAAATAAACAATTTCAAAAATTAAATGAAACAGTAATTATGAACTTTTGATCTCCACCTGAATATATTTTTTACTGAGTACTATTTAACTAAAACACAGTATATTAGAAATATTTGTAATTAAAAATAATTTGATTGAAGTACTCATTTGCTATATTAAGTACGTGAAGTGAATTGCAAAAACTGTATTTAATATTAAAATTGAGAGTACGTTACTTAATGAATTGCGAAGACGGTATGTAATATTAAAATTGAGAGTACATTACGCTGTTGACCGTTACTTTGTGGTAACCAATTATCAAGACACGAAAAAAGCAAATAAAACACTTATTACGTTTTTATAATACTTTATTTGACTACTTTATTCGTTACTATCCGTAACTAGTTTCAACCAGTTATTATTAAAGGGTTACAAACTCCGAAAGTCTAGGGCCTCTAATTGTAACTGCAGTAAAGTATGTACTTAAAACTTAGGATAATTAACTTTTAAGTACACAGTTTGCTGTAATAATATATGTTCTGCAAATTCGAAGTTTGCAGGCGTTACATAATGATTCGAAAGAATTGAAACTAGTTACGGATAGTAACAAATAAAGTAGTGTTATAAGAACACTCGATGTTATTATTTATAATATTGTGTAAAAACTTTAGCCATTAACTCAACTCCTTAATTCTAAGGATTTGATTTTGACAAATTGAAGAAGCATGCTATAGTCAATGCTTCCTAGAGGATAAGTAATATATACTTTATAGTATTTGGGAAATCTACGTTGTATTTTCTCTGTAAACACTGCACTGACTTTCTAAAGAGTAATTTAAACTAACCTGGCCTATCTGAATTTACTCTTTACATAAGCGTAGTATAACATAGCAGTTCTAGTTTGGAAAGATTTTGCCTTTCGTATAATGAAACCCAATATTTTTAATACATATAATGTGATGATGTAATTTCGGTGCAAATATGAGATAAGGATCAGTAGACTCTCAATTCCCAATTTACAAATAATATGTGAGTATCGCTGGTGAGGTAATTCTGATCAACTGGTATCTATCGCAACAGAGAATCTTGTAACAATTATTTACAATTCATTTCACCTGCACCACCTATCATCCATTACAATTTATTCTTGTAAGTAATTAGAATCCACTATTGCTATGATTACTTTAAACAATGTTAAATCATCTGCGAACATAGATTATCACACTCGATATTATCGATCAAATCATTAATAAATATAATGAATAACAGGGGTTCTAGATTCAATGTCCGAAGCACTACTGACTATGTATACGCTTCTGATTGAAATTCATTATAATACACGTATTTGATTTTGTTAAGAAGATAGTGTGGACAACTGCTTCAAATAACTACCGGAACCAGTTTTTTAATCGATTTGATATGGTTGATTCTAAGAAATACCTTTGAGATATCAGTATAAATTTTATTCACTTCACCGCGTTGAACCATTATATTCGGAATAAAGTAGATTTAATTTGTAATTATTGATTTTAACATCCGTATATCAAATGAATACAGTGTAAATATTTCTACGAATAGTTTGAAATTGATATTGGCCCAAGATAGTAACTGTGGATAAACCCGATTTAGTAATCAACGCTAAATTATAAATAATTATTAATAGTGGTATAAGAATCACTAACACCAGACTATTCGCAATCCTTAAATATTGCCGCTGCTAAAATACTGAGTGAGTAACTATGTTCTATATACTTTCATCCATCCAGAAATCCGAGATAGTCACGTTTATACTGTACGAACAGAGCTTTTAAGAGTTACTAAGAACGCATGATTCGATTTTGCCGATATAAGTCTTGTATGCGGTTTGGATTTGTTTATTACTAAAGTTTTATACAATTTATACTGACTCAGTTTAATAAAGTTTAACGTAAAGCTGTTCGCAAGTTTTGCAGACATTTTTTATGTTTGATAAAAATGACCAGTCTACTTGCTAAAGTGAGTTGTATAGGTACACGAAGTACGAATTTTTGAAATTATAGTATTTTTGCCATCGAATTCGAATTAAAAGATGTTACGACTTCCTCACTAATAGACTATTGATAAGGACAGGATGATGCAGTAATTGCAGTAATGGCTGCTTGTCTCAAATAATTTGCAATTTCGAGCTACTACTCAAGATACTACTAACTCCAATAAGCGATTTTTGATATTCGGTTATTATTACAGATTTGAACAAACTAAATTCAATAAAATGATACGCATGTCATTGTATATAAGAATATTGAAATTTCCCAAGTTTAATTTTCGTTCTATAACTTTTTTCTGTTATACTTTCAATAGCCTTCAACTATTTATGATTACATGATAATAATGATTATAACATAGTAATAGTATAATTACAATATAAATAGTTAATTATAAGATGCTTTAGATTATTGAACGAAAGACCATATATATTTTCTTTTCTTATTCATAGGCGACAGTTAATACATCATAAATGGGCTAAAATATAAAGCTATTTATACCTA
Source organism: Dermolepida albohirtum (assembly GCA_031893035.1). NCBI lineage: Eukaryota > Metazoa > Arthropoda > Insecta > Coleoptera > Scarabaeidae > Dermolepida > Dermolepida albohirtum. Next base: position 2,956 of record JAVIWB010002490.1, read on the forward strand.
GCCAAATCTAAGACAGCTGCAGCACATATTAAGGGCATGATAAATTTTAAAGTTTATTCTAAGCAATATAAACATAAGAAATGAACATCAAACATCATTTGTACTTTAATAAATACCATACATGCTATGCAATGGTCATTGTCTATCTTCTACATAGTTTAGTAGAAGGTAAATTTTAATGGAGATTGTGGTTGATTAAATTATTCAATTAAAGTTAATATAACCTCTCTCCACAATAATTTTCGTATTCTGTGTTCATATTTCGAAAACTAAGTTGTTAACAGTCACACGTCCAATCATTTGCAACGTCAAAATTGCTGTAAGATTTATTTATTTCTATAGAGTTCCCATTTAAAGCAAGGTTGATTATACTGTTATTATGATTATAACTAAATAAAAAGGTATTTATTTAATTTTAACAAATTTATTATTACGAACTTTTATAGAATAACTTATTACGAATGACTGGAATGTTATGATTTTGGATAAATAAAGTTTCACACGCTATTATTGAGTTCTGGATCTCACGTAGTGACAATTTTTGCACAATAAGCGGTTTGTAGAGATAGAAATGATGATGTGCGTGTATTCCTGGAGCAACAGAATATTTGCGAGCGGAGTGGTTTGGAGATCTCAAAATGGACTGTCCAGCTGCCTCTACGTTATATATTAAATCTATTGCAGATAATATTTGTTTATTTAAATTATGTTTATGCGTCACTCATAGGCGATTAAAGGAACGGATCCCAAATGTTTTTCAAATTCAAACAATAAGAAGTGTTGTGACTAAAAGTGCTAAAACGCTTATAATTAAGCAATAATTTACCACAAGAACGTGAAAAATGTATTACTAAAATATTTAGACCACATATATATGTATATAATAGTTACCCTTAATTATTTCTGTATATATATATATATATATATATATATATATATATATATATATATATATATATATATATATATATATATATATATATATATATATATATATTCAAAACCGACATTATATTTATGAACAACTAATACGAAACAGGATATAATTTCAAGAAAACAGATAAAATTAGTATGTAAGTATGCCAATTATTTTTAATGTAATTTTTAATGCGTAGAAAACCGTAGATCACGAAGTATATTCTTCACGTGTGGGAACAAAAAGAAATCACAGGGTGCTCGATTAGGGCTGTACGGCGGATGGCTCATCAATTCAATGTTTTGCCCGGTCAAATATTCAATTGCTAGAACCGACCTGTGTGAGCTCGCATTGTCATGGTGGTGTCTGTCGTTTTCAGTTTGTTTTCCTTATTCCTTCAAAAACTTTTGTCAAACAAGTAGTCTAAAGGCATGGTTGTAACGTGACCGGGTTTTCCGAAAAAACAGGTGACTACTTGTTTTAATGTGCTTCGAGCGCGAACAACTTTTGTAGGTTTCGGCTTATCTTGGAATACCTACACAGTCGACTGCTGTTTACTATCGGACTCATACGTATAGATCAAAGATTCATCACCTGTGACGACTTTATAAATGTTCTTTTAAACAACGCTATTGTATTTTTTGTGCATGTCTTGGCACCAATCTACGCAAGTCTTTTTTGAGCAGTTGTTAAATTATGTGGTACCCAACGTGAACATAGCTTAGCTCACGGCTAAATGCTTATGCAGGATCTTATGCACGCTGGCGTTACTAATACCTAGAGATGGCTCGATCTCACGGTATGTCACATGATGGTTTTGCATTATCAATTCAAACTCTGCATTAATGTTTTCCGACACGACAATATTCCAGAGAACGCCATCCAAGTTTGAATTCACTATATCAACGATATATTGTAGTTTTCTATGGTGCTTCATCATCACATAAAGAATTCAACTCGTCGATACATTCTTGTTGAGATAATCCACGCCGAAGGTTATGAAAAATAATTGCACGAAAATTTTTCCGATTTAATTCCATTTTTTCGCTGATATAAAATTTTCAAGTTACTGCCAACAATAAAAATGGCGACCGGATAATAAAACTTTCAAGTTAAATATATTGTCAAAAATGATAAACTTCACGATCACATCAGATCGGAGACAACACTAACAGTGTTGCCAGTTCCCGAAATATAAACGGCTACCCTCGTATTAATGTCTTGTTACTTAAAGTTACTTAAAAAAATGAAATTATAGATGAAAGACAGCAGCGTAAATTACTTTTTCAAAACATTACATTTAGGTTGCTGAATAGCGCTATAGTCTATGTATTAGGAGGTAAACGAGAACGATAAACTCCACCTGCGTCAATGCGTGAGAAATTGCCTCATAGAAGTCGGTTTTTCTTTCGTCACTTTTACTTGTTTAGAATAAATGAAAAATTCTTCACTTTTCCGTTTTGCAAAATTTCAGTCTTATTTAAATCGTATCACTGTGTACCATTAAATAATAAATGATGTCATTTTAAAGTATAATACGGGAGCATATAAATATATAACAAAATCCTAAAACTCTATGAGAATCTCACACAATTATATCGTCTGTTAATTAAAGCTATATTAGTACGATTACTATTTGAAGGTTGCGTAAAACCGCCATAAATGTTGTATGTATACCAATAAATAAAACATCTAATTTGTGAAGAAAAATAAAACAATTTTTTACACAGCATTTGTAAACATAAGACAAATAATATGGTACGTAGACTTCCGCGGTCGTTTTTTCACACGAATCTTGTTTGTGTCTGTGAGCGGTCGATGTCGAGAACGACGTCGAATAGCAGAAAGCAGCTTTTTTCCGTCAAACACTAGACTATACTTCCTAGAGGATTGATGGTTTTGGGTGAAATTAGCATAAGAAGTAGGACTCCTTTAATATTCCTATTCCGTTTAGGAAGTTCTGAAACCATTTGCTTTACTGTATATTCAAGAGCTAAAGAGAGCAAGATAATGCCCGCCCTCATATTGCAGCTGTTATATATATATATATATATATATATGTATATATATATATATACATATATTACCATTCATACAAAAAGCCAACATCAATATTTTCAATTGGTCTGTGCTGTGGTGTCAATAGAATATATCCGAGATGCCATAGGTCGAAGGGCTGATACGCTTGTTCATCCCAATATAAATTTGGAGTTCTCTACTCTAGCAGTTTTTAAGCTACCAACGGTTTAGTGGTAAATTACTTGCTTATCACGAAAGTCTCGGTTTCCAAACCGTGGTCGTTCTCTACGATAAACTCCACCTGCGTCAATGCGTGAGAAATTGCCTCATAGAAGTCGGTTTTTCTTTCGTCACTTTTACTTGTTTAGAATAAATGAAAAATTCTTCACTTTTCCGTTTTGCAAAATTTCAGTCTTATTTAAATCGTATCACTGTGTACCATTAAATAATAAATGATGTCATTTTAAAGTATAATACGGGAGCATATAAATATATAACAAAATCCTAAAACTCTATGAGAATCTCACACAATTATATCGTCTGTTAATTAAAGCTATATTAGTACGATTACTATTTGAAGGTTGCGTAAAACCGCCATAAATGTTGTATGTATACCAATAAATAAAACATCTAATTTGTGAAGAAAAATAAAACAATTTTTTACACAGCATTTGTAAACATAAGACAAATAATATGGTACGTAGACTTCCGCGGTCGTGGTCCATGCTATCTGTTTCTGGGCGGCCGAGTTGGAATCGCGTCACTTGTATATCTGCCGACGTTTCGTACCCATTTGTATGGGGCATCTTCAGGGCTGAACTAATGCACTGGACATCTTCAGGGCTGAACTACTGCACCGCAACCGTAACGCTCCATTGACCCTTGATCTATGACCCATTACCCATATATAAACCCATCCATCATCGACTTACACCAGTTTCAGTGCAGTAGTTCGGCCCTGAAGATGTCCCATACAAATGGGTACGAAACGTCGGCAGATATACAAGTGACGCGGTTCCAACCCGGAATCCCTGCAGCAGATAGCGTCAGACGAATAAATACATTTTTGTACCAAATGGGTTGTTGTGGAATCTTTGCACTGTTCCGTGTATATATGACCTATCTCACATTATAAGCTGCAAAAAACGATACCTATCGAACTAGCAAAATATCTATGTGGAAAACTATTTTAAAGCATCCTGTTCTAAATGTCATAATTATAATTACTAATATGATAGTATTCCAAAATTTTAATTACATAGTGTTTGTATTTGAATTATTGAAAATTTTTTGTACGTATGTAATTACTATTAACGTTATGTGTAGTTATGAAAGGTATGCTAATAATGTTTTTACGTGTTACGCATATCATGATAAAAATACATCGTTAGTTTTAATTGCAATTATCTTTTATGACATGTTATTACTGCTGGAATATTTGCCTTTAAGTATGTGATAAAAATAGAGTAATTCGAATTTTATTAAGTGGCATGTGAAGACATTTACTAATGTAATTATTGACGGATTAGATAATATATTGTGAATAAATCAATACTTTCCAAAAATGAACCAAGACTATTACTAATTGGTTGTTAATAAATAATGGACATAAAAACGTTTACCTAGTTGGAACTTATGTATATATTTAATATTTGTCTTCTCATATTCACTCTCGACTATCTATCTCTATTGAATTAAGATGTTATCGAATCAAAGGTGATTAAACTTACCCTATGTTGTATTTAGTAGTTTTAATAGCTTCTCATTTTTTTGAATTATAACATTATTTATTTCCCTCTGTCAATATGGCCCTACTTTTAGGAAATCAACCACTGCTAAGCAAGTTACTATCTCGCTATCTTACATCCTTATTATGTGCAGATCAACATAATTTATTCATTTATTTATAAATCTTCGAAAATTTTGAATGTCAGTATTTGATTGCCTAAGTTGTCTTGATTCCAATTTTTATCATCGTTCTGTGTTGTGTTGATACACATGCTAATATCTTTTCAAATCTCATTAAGTAATTAAGTAATTCTTGTTATGCCAGACAATATCTTGAGATTTGTTATAAAAGTAAAACAAATTTGACAGCGTAACATGATTGATTGCCAAGCCTTTTTGTTAGAGATAGTGCCGTCTGCTTTATGGACCTCTGCAATGCTTTTTAGGCATTATTATTAAAACTACCATTTTTTCCTAACATGTGTAATTTATCTTTTAAGCATTAAAATATATTATCATAGATTGTAAATGATAATTGCGTCTCTCGTTCGGACTATTTTCCTGAGAAATTCTTATGCTTCATAATTGGATTCTTTGTATTTTTATGACCGATGGGTTATATGATGGAATAATACTATGTTCAGCTTGGTAAAATATCGTTAGAGACAACCAAATTATCGCCAGTTAAATGAGTTTGAAAAGTATCGTATAGTTGGATTGCATGAGGCAGGTACTGCATTTCGTGAAATCGGTAGGTAAAAAGTGACATTTCCACACTTTGTATGACGGATGGTTTATATGGCAAAGCCATGTCTCGTGTTACTTGAAGATGAAAGAGAACTCCACCAAAAAGAGAATAGTTGTACAATATTTAGAAAAAAAAAAGAAGAATAATGTTAAGCCTAGCAAGAGTTATCAAGACAACTAAATTATCGCCAGCTAAACGATTTTGAAAAGGGTCGTATAGTTGGACTATATGAGGCAGGTATTACATTTCATGAAATTGGTAAGCGGATGTAATATAAAATTTCCACAGTTATTTCTTTATTGGACATCATAGAAGATACTCTGGACGACTAGAAGAAACAACGAATGGGAAGATAGGAAACTAAAATCTATGTTTTGCAGTTAGCGCTCGACATGGTACCTCAAGGTCTATGGAAAATGTTCATTTTGACAGAAATAGTTTTCAGAATAACAATAAGTTTCTTATATAGCTGTATTCGTTCATAAGGATTGACTTTCTATTGTTCGAAACTAAATACAGCCTCTCACTAATAGGCATTGTGTTCTTAGATTAGAATGACATAACGTACGGTCAGATTAGAATGACAAGTGGAACAATATCGTTTTTTCACACGAATCTTGTTTGTGTCTGTGAGCGGTCGATGTCGAGAACGACGTCGAATAGCAGAAAGCAGCTTTTTTCCGTCAAACACTAGACTATACTTCCTAGAGGATTGATGGTTTTGGGTGAAATTAGCATAAGAAGTAGGACTCCTTTAATATTCCTATTCCGTTTAGGAAGTTCTGAAACCATTTGCTTTACTGTATATTCAAGAGCTAAAGAGAGCAAGATAATGCCCGCCCTCATATTGCAGCTGTTATATATATATATATATATAACATATATATATATATATATATATATATATATATATATATATATATATACATATATTACCATTCATACAAAAAGCCAACATCAATATTTTCAATTGGTCTGTGCTGTGGTGTCAATAGAATATATCCGAGATGCCATAGGTCGAAGGGCTGATACGCTTGTTCATCCCAATATAAATTTGGAGTTCTCTACTCTAGCAGTTTTTAAGCTACCAACGGTTTAGTGGTAAATTACTTGCTTATCACGAAAGTCTCGGTTTCCAAACCGTGGTCGTTCTCTACAAAGACTCCTCGTAATTTTTCTTGGCTTTTAAAGTGAATTCCAGTAGCTAAACACTTTAATTCGTTCAACAAGAGCTAGCCTAAGAACTCATGGTGTGCTAATGACATTTAACTGTTGTATTTAAAACTAGTTTTTCGTGATTGGCAGTGAATGTGTTTAGATAACTCATGTATCTGTAGAATGCTCATATTCCGACAGTTAATCACCACACCCGGTAATCGTACTTATTTGGTAATTTTTTCCGAATATGTCCTTTTTACATTGTGGTCACTGAAAGCTGCTATTTCAATGAGTTTTGTAGTGTTATTTATTTCGACTATAAATGTGATATCTGGACGATCTGTTGCGATTGCTTTGTTTATTAATATTGAGTTGTCTCAGTGTCCATGGCCTGTTCTATAATTCGGAGGAATGATTTGGAAATGGCTCTTTAAGAGAGATAGCAAATATCATACTGATGATAAGTGCGTCTTCGTATTTGGTGAACTGTATATTCGACGAAACATGAATTTACAGTTCGATATTACTTTTTTTGTGTTTGAAAGAGTGACATTATTAATCGCTTAAAATCATTTAACTCAAGATCTCCAATTTTATCTTGAAATTTGTAGTTCCTTATTTTTATGAACCACTGGTAAATTTATACACTCAGTTTGCTTTAGAACAATATTTTTCCACGTAAGTTACGATGAGTAGAAATTCGCTTTATATTTAAGAATAAAGCTATGGTTAAATCAAAAACAACTATTGTCGACTAGATTTCAATTGAGGCGCGTTTAATCTGCTCAAATCACCAATCTTGGACCTGGCCGACGAATTGTTCTTTTCACGCGATAATACGTATCGAGACGATACATCAAGATAGCAAACAAGTATCCATACAAAGAAAAATATAGTGAGCAAACTTGTCCTGTAAAACGGAAAGTTAAGCTCAAGTCCTGTAAACACGGTAAGTAATATTTGAATCGAGAAAACTATATTGTTGACGAGATCTTAATAGAGACGCTTTTGTCTATTTAAGACTTGTACCTAATAGATAATGGAGCTGTACTTTATGCAACTATCGGGCCGTATTTATAGGTCTTTATACATACTGTCGTAGTTCAGCTTCGTATTTTACCGGATAAATTTGCTTATTATATTTTTATTCGAAAGATATAAGTATCTGTTCATAATAAAACCATACATCATGTCTTTAGTTTTTGTTCTCTAAAAGCTACGAAACTATAATTACAAAAGTTACTAACCGTGCTAAAACTAAATAATTTATTTCATTCTAGTCAACATTGTCAACAATGGTAGATAAGCTAAAATACGAAGGATTATTTGCTAAAGTTGAGACCAACCTGTTAATAGTGATTTATTTATAGAAATAACATTGTGACATTTTCATTTCATAATTTATGTTTAATAAAGATGATAAACAGAAAACAGTACAAAACACTAAGGGCAGTTTAAACTGAACACGCATATAAAGAGTATTGCGATTTAATAACGGTAATTTTGTATAATATTAAGCGTAAATTAAGTCAGCTAAAGTATTTAGATGAAATAAAAAAGATGTTTAATATTATTTATTAGCTATCATAAAATACCAGTGGCATCAATTTCGTTTTCGACGTTGAATCTCTAGAATGTAGGACATCAAAAAACGGTGTACAGCATAGTAGAGGAAGATCAAGTTACTGTTCACATAATTCAAATGCACGTAACTCAGCGTTCGTATAAAAGCAATCAATACCACTTTGTATTATTTGAGTATACAAAAGCTCTTTGGTTGTTGCTTCACTTAATACCAGCACAAAAGGTATATCGCACGCTTAGATTGTGAACCGTCTCATCTGGTACAGAGCAATGTAACAGATACCGGCACGTCTCCTAAAATAAGTTTGGTATAATAACAAAAATTCCAAATTTTCAATACAACTATTTAAGCTGTATCTTTAGATAAACATATTACTAACAATGTTGGTATATTACAGTGTGCTTATTCAAGGTTTTTCAAAAAATTTCTTATAATCGGCTAAAATAGCTCAAGAACTAGAAAGAATAGAAAAGTATTTTTACCAATTTCAGTTATCGAAAAATAAAGAATGACATGTCATTTATGAGATCATGTCAAATGTTTTGCATATGTTTTTCATAAAACAGTCTTTCTACCTGTACTGTTTATAATCCTTTTTTAAACATCGATTGAGCGCACTATAACAATTTTCTATGCGAATGTGTTATTAAATTGACGGGCATTAAAATTTAATTCAAACTAGATTTGTAAAATAAAATCTCACAATTTTAAATGGTACACACACAATGTGTATTTTTCATAGAAAAATTTAATATTTTACTCAGGCCAGACTGTTCTTTAGGATACTTATTTTGTTTGTATTTATCCAATTCGAAAATATAGCATTACATAAGAAAAATTGTTTTCAAGAAGCAAATGTTTTAAAATTACAGATGTGTGCCATCAGAGTAATGGAGTAAACTCATAGGTCAAAGAGACTCCTGCTATAGGCAGTTTGTTGAACTAAAACTATTTATTCTAGATTTGAATATATTTATGAAATATTATACTATACTCATAGAGAAAAACATCCCTTCAGAAATACGCAAATACCATGTATGTACTAAATATTAAACAAGAATAATTTATTACCTCAACATTGGTTTGCATTGTTTCAGGAGTATTTAGAGCGTTGGATGCAAACGTTCTGAAAGTTACACAAATTATATTTTTAATGAATGGAATCTAAATCTCTTCAATATATCATCGAAAATGTTTTAATAAGACACCTTTTATACAGTGACTACTTATGAAAATAGACAATATATGTACTAATTCTGCTATCTAATTTCTTATCATTTTGTTAATTGGGATACTTATAATTTAATACCTTATTTTTTTTCTTTGGGACAATTTTATAAACGAATATTGTAAGGGCTTATTTTATTTTTATCATCCTTTAGTAAGGATTGAAATTACTTACAAAGTTTTCTTACTTAGTTTCATTTTATTGTCCAAAAATTTGGCAGAAGAATGATTTGACGGTAAATGAAACTTAAAATGAAAATAATGAGGTAAGGCATTAAGTCTTTTCTATTTTTTATATTTTCCATTCGCTATCAAGTAATTCTACCTACGATGTGGAAACTCCGTTATACCTTTTTTATGATGATCTCTCTTAAGATCCTCAAAATACTGCTTTATTGGTGCAATAGATTTACCTGAAACTTATTTTAAGTATGGAAAAGTTGAATTTGAGGAGTAAGTGGAAATCACTTGGGGGTTGGGTTGGCGAATAAGGAAGTTTTGAGTCCTCGATAATAAGTAGATATAAATTTTACTGATTTTAGTAACACGTTTGATGCAATAGATTACTCTCTACTGTTGAAGTTACAGTCTATGGATGCCTCGTTAGAAACGGTGTATATTTTTATGGCTTATTTACTACATTCTTCTTTTATGACTACTATAATAGATATATTTCAACGATTTTTAGTATTGGGTTGGCAACTAAGTACTTTCGGTTTTGTAGTATAAAATAAAACACTTTTTTTTTAAACAAAGAATAGTTTTTAATCAATTATATATTTTCCATTTTGCTCAATGACCTTTCGCCATCTTTCTTTCAGCTGCATGATTCCGCGCTCATAAAATTTCTGGTCCTTATCACCAAAAAACTGAACCAGGTGCAAGTGAAGGTCATCATCATTTGTGAAAGTTTTACCATTCAAAGAATTCTGCAAACTTCGAAATAAATGGTAATCAGATGGTGCTAGATCAGGGCTGTATGGGGGATGTGGCATCACTTTCCAGCCAAGTTCCAATAGTTTCCCACGAGTTGCCAAAGATGTGTGAGGCCTTGCATTATCTTGGTGGAAAATTACACCTTTCCGATTTGACAATTCTGGCCGTTTTGTCTTTGATTGCTTCATCCAGTTCTATTAATTGTTGACAGTAAACATCAGCATTGATCGTTTGGTTCCTTGGAAGCAGCTCAAAAAAACACAACACCTTTGTAATCCCACCAAACTGACAGCATGATCTTTTTTGGATGCAATTCAGCGTTCGATGTGGTTTGAGCTGGTTTATCGTGTTTGCTCCATGATCGTTTTCGAACTATGTTACTGTACAGGACCCATTTTTCATCACCATTCTTTTTAAGAAAGGGTCGGTTTCATTTAGTCTAAGGTGCATATAGCAAAAGTTGATTCTTTGTGTTAAATGAATTTCTTTCAATTCGTGAGGTACCCAAATATCAAGCTTCTTAACTAGCCCAAGACATTTTAAATGTTTTTCAATTGTTGTGTGCGATACATGTAGCCTCTCCGCAACCTCTCGAACAGTTATATGACGACCCTCTTCAATTATGACTTTGATTTGGTCATCATCAGCTTCAGTAAGCCGACCAGAACGTTGCTCAACTTTGAGGGAAAAATCTCCAGAACGGAATTTTTTATACCAATTCTGACACGTGCGCTCTGTTAAGCAATTAGCACCATAAACTTCACGTATCTTTTTGTGAGCCGCAGTAGCTTTCTTTCCTTTACGGAAATAAAATAGTAAAATATGTCGAAAATGTTCGTTTCTGCACTCCATTTAAAATTAACCCACAACTAATAGCTTTAATAAAAATCACGCACTACTTGCTTCTGAAGTTACGTTAATGTGACAAGTATCACGCGACAAACGGTAAAGTACAGCACTAACATACGTTATACAAAAAATAAAGCAACGCTCTCTATCAATAAAAACCGAAAGTACTTAGTTGCCAACCCAATATTACGGTGGTGTTTGTCAAGTTCCATTTTAGCCCTGTTGCCTTTCAATGTGTATATTAATGGTTGTTTGAAGTAATTACATTACTTTTCCGTCAGACTATCTACTTCTGCACAAAAGTCCTTCACTGACTTATAAATGAATCTGTTAATAAGTAATGGTTGACCTTGGCTTCAGTAGATTAATTTACTAATACCGAAGTGTAACATTAAGTTACCGGACATACTCTATCATTATGTGTGTAAAAATGCTAAGAAACTTTATCCTGGCGTCTTCCATAAATGATTTTTTTATATTTGTATTCTTTGTAATTATATTTCATTTATCTGTTGGTTGAAAAAACATTATTACTAAAATATTTAAATGTTCATTACAAAGATAATGAACATAATCCGCTATAATCAATTGCCCTTATTTTCAGTAGAATATTCCGATAAGTAAAATGAATATTTCTGAGACGCTAATCATTCTTTCGCGAAATATTTAATACGTAAATGTTAGTTATCAATATATGGTAATTTATTTAACATGTGGAATTTATGATACACATAAACCACAATTATGTAACTTTTCTTTTTAAAAAATGACAACCGTTTGTTGAAATATCGATTTTTTTATGTTAAAAGCACTTACTAAACATACGACGTTTGTATGTGAAAAGAAAATGTCTCTGTATGAATGCTTCATTAAGAAATATTATATAACAAATACATAATCTAATCTTTACAGTATACACACATATGTAATAATTTCTTGATGAATGATATTTTAGGTAAATATGTAACATATTTCCTTGGCTTCAATGAAAAAGCAATCTGAAATGTTTCCGTTCTAACTAATATGCAGATACATGTCCACAAAAACAATGCTGCTCATTACAAGAATGTACTCTAAAAGGAAATCTGCTTGTAAGATTGAATGTCATTGACAAACACAAAATTTCCAGTATTTACCTTAGCTAAGTATCTCGCTAATACCATTATAGTTACCAGTAATTTGAACATGGTTCGTCGCACAAAAGATTTGATTGTGAAACTAATGTTACTTAATTAAAATTAAGAAAGCTACATCAATTCCTAAAAAGAATATTCCTAGACGATCTGAAAAATTTAGAAAAAATAATAACAAATTTGCACACATTTTATTTCGTTAGAATACTAATAATTTAATTAATTGTTATTTCTTCTCATTTAGTAAACACAGCAAATAGTTAATTAGAAGAAAAATAAAGCTTATGCTAACAGATGATAATCTATAAATTTGTAATACTTGATTGACAATTAAAAGTTATGCAATACGACGTAACCGATTATCGTAAGTGACAAGTTCAGTGTAGGTCGAGGCCTGATCAGGCCTACATTGTAACTAGCTACTGTTTCTCTGTTAATTGTTCGTGAACTGTGGCAGTGCAGAGTGATCTTGAAATAACTCGCAAATAAGCGAAATAAGGTATAAAAGGTGTTACATATTTTTACTTCGTGTTTTTTGTTGAATAAACGAAAAACATAAGAAATAGATTTTCTATTACCGAAAGTACATGAAGCTGAAAATATATATAATATCGCATATCCGCGTTGTAATGTGTTATTTCAATTCCGGCTTTATCGTATTTCGCATTACTCTATTTTCATACATTTGTATTGCTTCTTTGTAAAGCAGTTTATTTTGTTATTATTTCAGTTTCAACGCAATAGTGTCTATGTGTTTCTGCAACCGTGGGAAAGTAATCCTTATCACTTTTGTGTATAGTGTGAGCTCAATCGATCTGGCTATTCCACCTATGTACGTACACGTGTTCGCAAGAGCCCTTGTGTCGCCTATGTGTCGAGTGGACACGGCGATTATTCTGGAAGGTTCTTTCTTTACCCCGTACTCGTTAAGGTCTAAACCCTCGAGTAGTACAGTTGTGACACAGTTCCTTCCTAATATTCTGGAAAATTTCTCCGATGAAAGATAATAAAAAGGAAGTCATAATTGTGCATATATGATAATGAATTTATTATTTGAATGAAATTATTATTTGGCACCTGACGATCTGGAAATTGTACAAGCTTGTAACTTATTAAATCGCCTAATAATTAAGGTATACCTATTGCACTCGCGCTCTTTGCATCGACTTCAATGATAATATTTTTATTATGGCTTATTCTTTATTATTCATATTATCAGTGCAGTAAATACTTTTCTTATATGTCTGTTGGGTACTTCTGACTCCATTTAATCGCTTTCGACCCCTCCTCATGGACGTTTGAACATCGATCAAGTACAGAAAGGAGAACTTACGGTCAGATAGACGCCCCGAATATTAATATATACAGTCAGAAATATATTTAGTATTAATAATTTAGTAGTATACAATAAGTTTACAGATTTTAAATTTTGAATAGACAGTTTCGAATTTAATAATCATTTTTAAGTACACATCAGTAATATATTCTTTTGTATTAATTATTTAGTAGTATATAGAACGTTTATAGATTTTAGCTTTTGAATAGACAGTTTCGAATTTCATTTTGTAACAAACTAGTGTGAACCGACTATACGTATCTTTTAGGTAGTGATTTATTGATTTAGTTACTTGCTTATTATTATATTTGTTGCTACAGTATATTGTATGATCACCATATTTCCATATTTACACTCGATCGCTTTTTCTGGTTTTCTGTTTTCTTTTTATACTATTTCATCATTGTCTAATGTAAGTATATGCTTTTCTACAAAGTTCCATTAAATAAAGAATTAGACCTTCTCTTCTGTTTTGTTTAATATCTTTAAGGGAATTCTCAGGGAATTTGCTGGATAAATAGAGCTACGCCTATTTATATTAACGCCAGTCTCCTGCTATTTAACTTGTGGACCACGACCTCGGCGACAGCTAGCTGACCACTGTTCTGTTATTGGCCAGATATACCAAAGCTCTCTGAGTCGATCGTTCGCGACCTATGGCATTCATTTGGCTACCAAAAGATTTTGACGCCCAACGTGTGGCCATTTGTCGCCCAGTTTTAGTAACAATTGAATTGCTCAAGTTTTGACGATCTTATTGTGTACTTCTCTGTTTGATATTTGTTGTATTACTTTTGAATTAAATTTTGTATTGATTTTCTTTTTCGAACGTTAAGTAAGCATACTTTGTTGAATTCTTTCCTAGAGAGAGTTGAAGAGACAATAGTAAGATTTTGACACCCAACGTGGGACCATTTTCGTCCACTTTTAGTAAGAATTGAATTGCCTAAGTTTCGACAATTTTCTTGTGTACCTATATATTTTCGAGCACGAGGTATTAACTGAGAAGCTCTTTTTAAGATTCTTATTTAGTATACAGCCAATTTTATTCCTGGGATGAGTTAGTGCAAGGGTTGCGCGACGAATATTTGGCTTTTGATTATGAAGAGAAATTATTGGAAGAAGCTAAGAGGGACAGAGGGGACAGAACGGAACAGAGGGACGTAACGAATCCATAGGTATTTATTTATCTGTCATGTCAATTTTATTTTCACGTTTTGCCATAAAAATATTAGAATCGACACTACTTCAGAGTTTAAAGAGAAATATTATTCCTTTCTACCAATTTCAGTAGGCTTAGTAGAAATAAAGTCTTTGTCTTAGTTATTGAAGCTGTGTAGAAAACTTGAGGCACGATACATATCTGTGGAATTTTTGCTCCTCCACATACTAAGAATAAATCTCTTGAGCCTGATTTAGTCTATGTTCAGGTGACATCTGAGTTAGCTTCAGGGAAGAGTACGTAAACTTTTTCAGCATACTCCACACATTTTCGAACGGATTTAGATCGGATGAGTTTCCGATGCAAAAAGGTTATATTGTGCTTTCGAAACATATTTTTTATCTATTTAATTATACGGCACGGTGCACCATTCTGCATGAATGTGTATAGTCCTTCTTCATTTAGTGAGTTTAGTCCAAACACAGTGTCAACAAATGTATATACATATATGTATATATTGCATTTGATTCCAAGTGTTCTCCACAAAATAGTCCGATATTTTGAGTTTGCTGAAAAAGACAATAAAGTTCAATTGTTTGGTACTTCACTCATACGGCTTATGCCCTAACGATTAAGTAATTTTAGAATTATTTTAAATCTGAAAATTAAATAATGATGTTCTAATAAACAATACAGAAGAATTGAGAAGCATATATTCCCTCTGAAATAAATTAATTCTCTATCGAGAAATGCTATTTGAGTATTTTATAATAGTTTAATATATTGTTTGAAATGCGAAGTAGGATGCTTTAAACAATTTAATAATAGGTAAAAACAAGCTAAAAATAAGTAGTATGGTATATTCACATATGAAATTTAGGATTACTCATAATGAATAATCATTTCATAATAAATAGTTTTGTCGCAAGTTTGGAAGAATTTTTTCAATGAACTATTTTATTAAATGTACAAATGCAATTCTGAAGGTCAAGTTGTAACATTATCTTTATCAAGGCCCCATGTTATCCTATATTTCGAGGTTTAAAATATTTTAATTTAGTTTAGTGATACGTTTACTAAAATCATGTTTTCTTGCATAATGATTTAGCCAAATGATTTCATATGTTAATTACATTATTGTCAGGGGTAGAAATTTATTCAAAGTAAGAAATTTTGAAAATGAAATTAACGAAATGAAACAAAGGGAACACTGTCAAAATTATTTAATCACGAACGTTATTACATTAAAAATATTATGTTGTTTTAATTAGCGTGTTCATGTAAATAAACCTGGATTATTTTAATTATTACGAAGGGTGTTTTCGTCGTATATCTTTTAATCTTGAAAATATTTTGTTGTTCCTTTTTACTGCAATTCCATAAAAATACTTTTATGTATTTTTACATTTAATTTATTTTATTTTCACATGGTATGTATGTATTTGTCTGAATAACGTACTGCCATATGTATAATTCAAGAGTAAGCGTTCAAATATACGAACTAATGTTTTAATTTTATTTGAGCATAAGTGTATTAGTTGTGAGAATTACGCGGCGAATTGCTGAATCCATACAGTTTTTGCTTGGATTCAGCAATTTTTTGGAAACCGATTACAAATCTAATCGCCGTTTCTTTTTCGTACTTAATATTATTCTTTAACAATACCAATAACCTTTAAAACATTAAAACGATTATGCAAAGTTTGGTAATAATAAGTATTAATAAGTCAAAATATTTATTTTTGTAGAAAGATTGCAACATTATTGCTCAGGTATTGATTGTATCACACCTATTTCTATGATAATGTCTAGGAGCCACTTAGAATTAAAAAGACTGCTTTTTGATCTCAAGAATGAGTGTTAGATGTATATATATATATATATATATAATATATATATATATATATATATATAATATATGTATAATTCGTTTTCCTGTGTACTTCAAGATTAGTTAGAAGGAAGAAAACCATCGATACCATTTGGAAAATCGATGATATATTGGAAATCAAAAGATCGTTTCCAAAACTACTATTGCTGCAAAATATATGTTACTGGTTTTTCTATGAAAATTAAATGGAAAATAATTTGTTCAGCTGTAGAGTCTGCAAATAAGTTACTCGTACTTAGTCTTTCGCAGTGATAATGTGCCATTTATCATAACACTACCAGATGCACAGTTTTACTAAGAAGAAGGAGTGCCGAATGCTGAAAACGTTGGCGGTTACAGTACATCAGATTCGAAATACATTTCTCTCAATATTTCAGAAATGGCTGAAAAAATCAGTCTAAGGGCGTTACTAGGGATTTGATTCTAAGTAAATAAAATGTAGAACTACTTACTTTTAGGCCGAAGAGAAGATTTTACTTACCATTTCAATGTATTTAAAGTAAATGGAACACTGTTATGGAATATTTCAAAGATTGACACAAAAACATTGCGCATCAGATCGGCGGCTTCTTATAAGTTTATCCAAAAGAAGTTTGAAGACAGTTCTCTTATGGAATGGCAACAGAAAACCATCAATTCCCATACCTAACTCTCCGCACTTAAAAGAAGCGAATAATATTTGTATAGTTTTGGAAGCAATTAATTACAAAGAACATTAATGGAGCATCTGCGGTGATCTAAATGTAACCCGGATTTTAATGGATTTACGAACAAGGATTGTTAGTTTCTCCAGCATGTATGTGGTCACGACGCACAATATGTGTACTGGAGAAAACAATGTCCAAGTAGTTTTATTATTTAGTTCAAACAAAATACTTCACATATAACGTAGATTAAAACGTTCCCCTTTGTTAGAGCACTTCAAAGCAATTATTCCTCTAGATTTACGAATCTGAGGAATAAACTGTGTACGGTAAAATTAAAAGGGGCAAAGATGCTGTTGATTTTGTAAACTGTTTAACTAGAGATGAATTATAAACATGGTGAGCCTTTAAGTGATTATGCCACATTTTTGGTAACAAAGAACCTTGGACTTTTCCAGAAGATGTAGGCTGAATGTCTTTGAAAATGGACTTCTTACATTCATTTAAAATTTTTTTTTCTGAAAAGCTTGGAACAAAAAGCAATGAACAAGGTTTCATAAGGGCATTAAATTAACGAGAATTTCTGGAATAAAACCATAATGATGGGAATTAGTATTAGATGTTGAATGGTGACGATTCTATTAATGTCCATAAATAAAGTGTTTTTTTAAATTATTTTAGCAATAATAATGTAAAAGTATCTACACAAATCTTATAATAAATTATATTGGTTTTGCGCTTTCAATTAACACACATAAAATTCATACTGACACTGAAATACGTGTAGGTTTAATTTTCTTTAGACACTATTGAAAGAGATAATAATTTGAATTTTCGATCTATCGCAAAGACCCATATAACGAAGTAATTATACATAGTAGGCCAATGCCTGATAGACTCTAAGTTAGTAAGATACAACAGATAAATTCATAGATTGATCATCATATTTACGTCAAAAATTAATTTTAAAAAAGAATTAATTATGATGAAACAAATTGCAAATAAAAATGATTATAATTCTCAAATAAAAAATAATGTTCTATCTAAATTGTGCCATAGTATCCCCTATCTAGTCATTTCAAATGTATACCCAAAAGTAGAAAAGAATTTCTACAAAAGATACAAATTAACTACTTACATTGAATTTGCAAGTATTAGATTGGAAAAATACATTAAAAACAAATTCTACTAATGGGAATTGATACTAATAATACTTTTCCAAAATATATTAAATATAACTATAACAAAATCTAGAATAACAGAAAGTCAGGAGTCAAGTTAATATATGATTGTATTTATTTCGGACAAGCAGGAATACCTTTTGACAAACATACACTAGATATACTTAGTCCTGCTATAAGTATTGATACAAGTGTAAACGCACCTTTTTGCAGATGATAACTTGAAAGCACAAAAATTTTATCTTGGCAGTTCTGACATTTGATATATGCTTTACAAAAGTGCCGAACAATTTCACTATAGCGTGAGTCGTCATTATGGAATGGTCGGATAAAGCCGTATTGCGGTCATTGCACTTCATAAGTGTGGAATAGAAAGAGCCCGTATTTTTGATTTATTGAAACCGTTAAATATTACGCGTGTGTTTGTGTATCGTACTGTTAAGGTATTCATTGATACTGGAAATGTAATCGACCGTAAAAGATCTGGAAGGCCTCGCATAGTTCGTACACCACAAGGCATCAATGCTGTGAGGTCCCGCATCAATCGACATCCTGTCTGCAAACAGAAAATCATGGCTCGTGAAATGGATATTGCTCCGAGAACCATGAGCCGTATCATTAAACAAGACCTAGGACTTAGAGCTGTCAAAATACAAACAGGACAGCGCCTTAACGTTGAATTAAAAAAGGATAGGAAGAAAAAATGCAGACAGCTGATATCGTTGTACGGCAAAGAGCGTTACAAAAAAATTCTGTTTTCTGATGAAAAAATTTTTACCGTAGAAGAAACTTTTAACAAGGAAAATGATAGGGTGTATGCACGGTCCTCCAAGGAAGCCAGTGAAGCTGTCAAAATACAAACAGGACAGCGCCTTAACGTTGAATTAAAAAAGGATAGGAAGAAAAAATGCAGACAGCTGATATCGTTGTACGGCAAAGAGCGTTACAAAAAAATTCTGTTTTCTGATGAAAAAATTTTTTAGAAGAAACTTTTAACAAGGAAAATAGAAGAAACTTTTAACAAGGAAAATGATAGGGTGTATGCACTAACAAGGTCAGCGCCTTAACGTTGAATTAAAAATGGATTGGACGAAAAAATGCAGACAGCTGATATCGTTGTACGGCAAAGAGCGTTACAAAAAAATTCTGTTTTCTCCAAGGAAGCCAGTGAAGTGGTGCCAAGGATTCAGTGAGGTCATTTTCCTGCTTCAGTGATGGTTTGGTGGGGAGTATCCTACGACGGTGTCACTTCCTTGCATTTTTGTGAAAAAGGTGTTAAAACAGCGGCCAAAAACTATCAACGAGACATTTTAAGCAATGTAGTGGAGCCCCTGAACTACACCATGTTCGAAAACCAACCATGGATATTCCAACAAGACTCTGCGCCCGCTCACAAGGCCAAAACAACTCAGCAATGGCTTGAAAATCATGTACCTGAGTTTATTAGTACTGACTATTGACCGACAGCAAGCCCAGACCTAAATCCGCTCGACTACAAACCGTGGTCAATATTAGAGGGCATTAACAGAGGCAGTCGACAATTTTCCCATGGATATCGTCCGTATAGCGATTGATGAGTGGCCCTGCAGACTTCGGCGTTGTATTTTGTAGCTTACTATTGCCAAAATAAACTATCAAAAAATAATTTAAATCCAACTTGCAGTTTTCTTTTTGTACTTAAAAGCCTTTATATCAGTATTTATGGCAGGACTAGGTATAAATATAATCTATTTAGGAAACAAAGGACATAAACTAAATTTGTTAGATTGTGTAGAAATTAATTTAAAAAAATACCATGAAAAGAAAAATATCATGGATTAGGTATTATGGTATAGGGTCCATGAAATAGCAGGTATTTCAGGAATGTAAACAAAGACGAGCGGGCATAGTGTGTATACTATAAATTAGAAATATACTCAAAGATAGTTTAAAAAATCTGCTTGGATCCAATCCTTCTTTCTCAAAATGGGAAAGCTATTGAAGGACACATATTCTGATATGCTAGATATTCGCACACTGCATTGGTTCGAAGCCAATTCTCGACTGTTCACAAACTGACATAAGTATTTCAAAACATTTTTGAAAGGCTCCTTTATGAGTGAATTTTCTGAACAACGAGCGTCTGTAAATACTTGGTATGGTATAAACCATATACTTTGTCTACAATAAAGCATATGGTTTATGGATAGTCCTTTTTATTGTAGCCATTTTCACCATTGGAAAGATTTTATTACACAGTTAGTTAGATGTTAGTAGTATTACTATTGATTGTAAAGCAGTTTTGTAAAATCAGAATTTCTTGGACAAGTTTACATTTACTAACTAGTCCTTTAAACAGTCAATAACAGCAACTACGCGATCTTTTGAAAATAAAAACATAAAATCAATTTCAAATATAGTTTCTCGAAATATTGTGTTTTTTCAAAAGAAAAATGTGCGATCTTAAATGTTACAACTATCCATTAAAAACGATTCACGATGAAATAGGTACTAAGCTAAAGAAAAAAGTTTCTGCCCATATAATATATAAAATTATATGTATTATTTCAATTATGTGGCAGTGCAACTCAAAAGCGAAGTAAGTGCAAAAATGCTTGTTTTACTTAAAACTTTTAATTTTGCTCCGCTTACTAGTTGTGACGTTGTGGTACCCTTCTCCATATTTAAAGATGTATTAATTATATGATAACATTTAAGACATATCCTTATAGTAACGAGTAATTCTTCCATACTTTTATCAACGTGAAAGCTACTATGCATTTTTTAAAAGACATTACACGAAAAACATCAATTGATAATAAGTATTTAAAATTTACTTTCATAATTTTGAAAGTTTTACGTTTACTGCCGAGGCCTCTAATACAGTCCAGTGGTGCATACACACAGATGTTTACTGTTAATATAATATGCTGCTATGAATCATTCCTACTGCCATTCGGGAGACTGGTAGTACTAAACAATGCTTAATTATAATATTCATATTCGAACTCATTTGTGTCGGTAACAATTTCGTATTTAACAATATTCAAAAACACAATGATGTATATTTAAAGTATTACTTTGTCAAAGAGCTGTTTTATACAGAAAATTCTTCAAGTATTATTGTTAGGTTTGTTTTTTTAAATATATACTAAATTAACAAGACAGAAGAACAACGAGTAACTACATTTTATCGTGCCAATTTAATTTGTTTTCTGGCTTATTACACGGTGTTTTAAGAGGGACGAAAATTACGACGAACTGCGGCATATTATGTGTATAGTAAAATTTTATGTGTACATATTTAAACACGCACACATACTATCTAGACTGTAATGATGGTATACCGTTCTTGATTTCATTTCCGCGGCAATAACGATGTAAGTGTTAAAGTTTACTGCAAATTGGTTTCACAACAAATGGATTTATGAAACAATATTAGCTCTAAATATACAAGTTTCGGCAAAGTCTATATAAAAATATAACTTAAGAAATGATTACATGTTTAACGACAACGTAAAAGTTGTTGAGCAAACAACTTGTGTGCCTTTGAAGTAACCCTGAACAACGTTACTAAACGACGCTGGCTATTTCTATTTTTGAGGAAGAACTTTCGGAATAGAGAATCTATAAACGGAGCAAAATATACGCTGCTGTGTCGTCTCGTTTATTCTTGCAGTCCAACTACAGAAGAGATTTATCTAAATAATGAAATGACCAAAGAAGAAATTGAAATACAGTACTCTGGAGTTGAGAGAAAATAAGGACAAATAGAGTTCCAAAGGATAACAATTAGTGAAGAGGAATGTAAATGTGATAGGGATCAAGAAATTCTAATAGAAAATAAAACAAGAGCAAAAACTTTAAAAAACATACAGGAACGGAAAAAGATAGAGGGAAGGAATCTCACCTAGGTATAAACACAAAAGCGGAAAACGAGAAAGGTAAAGAAAAGCTAAACAAAATACAAATAAATTAAGTACATGGAATATAAAGCGCTAATCGGAAAAAATTAAAAGAAGTTGAGAAATTTTTCATGGTTATTCTTTTACTATACAAAATAAACGAGGGTTACTTTTTGAATCAGATCTGTTTGTGAATGAGTGAAAACGACGCGTAATCGCTGTAATGCGAATGCGCGATTGCACCTAGCATGCTTTGCACGTATTTAGACGCTATTAGCAGCCGTATCGTTTGTCTATATGTTGAGCTGTAGAAGTCAATTATGTTTAAGAAAATTGATTCGCTCGCCGACTGTAAGGTACAATCTGTAATTCGATTCTTGAGTGCAAGAAACTTTGCAGTAGCGGAATTTCACCATCAGATTTGTGAAGTGCACACGGTGATAATGCTATGAGTGATAGTAAAGTTCGAAATTGGGCGAGAATATTCAAGGATGGGCATGTTAATATGCACGATGAGCCACGCTCAGGTCGACTTTCTCTGATTTCTGAAGATTTGGTTCATGATGGGGACAACGAAATTCGAGAGAACCGACGATTCGCGATTTTAAAGTTATCAATTGATTTTCCACAAATTCCAAGGTCAAGTTTCTAAAGCATTGTTTCGGAGAAACTGAAGTATCGAAAATTGTGTTTTCGGGGGGTTCCAAAACTGCTTTTTGGCGAGCACAAACAAAAAGGTGGAGCTGTGCTTTATCATTTTTGACTGAAAGCTATCAGCAGAGAGATGAATTTTTAGATCGTATCGTTACAGGAGATACGACTTGGATGTCTCACATGACTCCTGAATCCAAGTCACAGTCAACGCAATGGCGACACACAGCGCCGTCAAGCAGAGTGAAAGTCGCACAGACAATTTTAACACGAAAGATCATGGCAGCTCTCTTTAGGGACAGGACAGCGACTTTGTCAGTGAATTATATGGCGAGCGGTACAACAATAAATCCTGATGTGTTGTGTGACCTTGAGAAAACTTAAGAGAAAAACAAGCGGCATGGCCTACTGCCCTCTGGTGTTTTGGATGGGAACAATTGCATTATTCACCTTACAGTCCAGACCTTGTACCCAGTGATTTTCACCTGTTACGTTACTTAAAGGCGTTTCTTTCCAACGGTTTAACGAAGAAACTACAGAAACTACAGTCATGGATTGGGTATCTTCACAGGCGACAGGAGTTCTTTGACGTCGGAATTCAAAACTTGTTGAACGGTACGACATATGGCGATGTAGAATATGGAAATAAATATATTTTAATGATATTTACAGTATTTTCTTCTTATTAAGAAATTGGCATTATTTAAAAAGTAACCCTCGTGCATATATTTATTATTATGATAAAAAAATGCCAGAGTATGGTAAGTTTTCTGTAATACCATTGTATAAGAACATTGATAAATTAAAGTTAAATCGTGCTACTAATAAACCAAATGTTAATTATAAATTATGTATACTTTTTCTTTTGAAATTAAAAAATAAATTTATTTTTTTCTTATTTCTGAATTTATTTAAATATTGTTATCATTTATATTCATTTTTACCACTCAATAGGAATAACCAAATTAATTATTAACATTAACTACATTATCGAACTTTTAAACAATAGAACAATGAAACCCATTTCCATTCACAAAAACCTTTATCCCCCCTCCCTGATTGTATATTTTGAATATTTGGCAACCATCATCTTCTCCGTTCACTTCCAGATATCGTATAATCTATATAATTCTTGCTTTAAAGGTTCGTATCTACCATTTAATCAACTTCCAACTATTCGTTTTATTAGCATGCGCCAAAATACCACTTTACTTAAATTTGTGTTAACAAAACGTCATTCAAATTTCTTTGAAAATTCACTAATATAATAACATTTATTTTTTTCGCTGTCCTTTAAACAATAATTCTGGATATTTTTAAAACTATTAAACACTTTAAACTTTGCTATCTGCTTCTGGGTTTCCGGGCTGGAACGGCGTCACTTGTATATTTGCCGACGTTTCGTACCCATTTGTATGAGACATCTTCAGGGCTGAACTACTGCACTGAAACTTTAAACTTTGTGGTAAAATTAATTCAGATCAAAGGTATTTGCTACAACATAATCTTATATTTTATTACAAACTAACATATGTTCAATACCATGTTTTCATATACTCTCTTCAGATTTTCAAAAGTTAACCTATATATATATATATATATATATATATATATATATATATATATACAGGTAGGGTAGTCGTTTATAATTCGGGAATAGCAAAATAAAAAAAAAGACGCGATAGACGAAAAACAGCACCAGAAATTGCTGCTGAACTGAATAGAGCGCGTGTTAAACCAATTAGTGTGTCCACGGTACAGAGAAGGCTATGGCAAGCGGGTTTATACGGAAGAATTGCTCTGCGAAAACCACTACTACGAAAGCAAAGCAAAATAAAACGACTAAATTGGGCTAAAGAACATAAGAATTGGACGATTGATCAGTTGAATAATGTGTTGTGGACAGACGAATCCAAGTTTGAACTTTTCGGTAGTAAAAGGCGAATATTCGTAAGAAGATCCGCAGGAGAGAGAGTACTGCCAGAATGTATTGCGCCTACCGTAAAACATGGAGGCAGATCTGTAGGCGATCTCGTCAAAATTGAGGGAATCCTAAGAAAAGAAGGCTACAAGGAAATTTTAGAAAATAACGCTGTTCCTTCAGGACTAAGGATTCTTGGCGAAAACTTTGTATTTCAATAGGACAACGATCTGAAACACACTTCTAGATTGTGTGGCGATTACTTCACGTCGACTAGAAGAGCAAGGGCAAATCCCTATAATGGTATGGCTAACTCAAAGTCCTGATCTGAACCCAATAGAGCTTCTTTGGGAAGAATTGGACCGGAAGGTTCGAGAACGTGCTCTATCATCCACCACTGTACTGTGGGAACAACTTCAAGAAGCCTGGGCGCAAATTACAGAAGATACACTGCAAAAATTAATTGAAAGAATGCCGTGGTTATGTGCCGCAATTATCAAAAATGAAGGTGGGCATATTGATGAGAGCCAAATTTAATAATAATTAATGATAAAGTGTTTATATAAGAAAATTATAACTATTTTATGTTTATTTTGCACTATTGTATTGGTACAATAAATGAATTTTCAGTACACATTTGATAGTTTAATAATTTTAGCTAAAACTAAGGGTAGGCAAATAAATATGACCGGTAGTGTATATCCAAGATTCATCACCTGCGATGACTTTATAAATGTTCTTCCAAGTACCGCTATTGATGTTTTTGTGGATTTCTTGGCCACAATCGACTCTAGTTCTTTTTGAGCGTTTGTCAAATTATGTGGTACCCAATGCGAACATAGCTTCTTAACGACTAAATGTTCCCACAGGATCTTAGGCACGCTGGTATTATTAATACCCAGAGATGCCTCGATCTCACGGTATGTTACATGACGGTCTCGCATTATCAATTCAGACACGCCATTAATGTTTTCCGACATAACGACATTTGTGGGGCGATCTTCGCGAAATTCTTCATCCAAAGAACGCCGTCTAAGTTTGAATTTACTATACCAACGATATGCTATAGCTTTCTATAGTGCTTCATCACCATATAAAAAAACACGTCGATGCATTCTTTTTGAGGTAATCTACGCCGAATGTTATGAAAAATAATTACACGAAAATGTTTGCGAGTTAATTCCATTTTGACGCTGACATAAAATTTTCAAGTTACTGTAACAATATAAATAGAGACCGGATAATAAAACTGTCAAGTTAAATGTATTGTCGAAAATGACAAATTTCACGATGCAATCATCAGATCGGAGGCAACAATAACAGTGTTGCCAGTTCCCGAAACGTAAACGGCTACCCTCGTGTATATATATTTAAAACAAAACGCAACCAATATCCAATTTATTACTTAATATTATTATTAATATTATATAATAATAATATATAGAGGTTTTTGTTATTACACCAAAAGAATTTCTCTTTATTTATAAATAAGGAAATAAGTATGATTTTCATTATCTACAAACTCAAATTATCCAGAAACAAGTCCTTTTTTGTTTTAGAAATTCCATGGATGTCTATTTTCTTCCGATTATGGTAGTAAAAATTGAATTGGATTTATATTTACAAGCTCTTTTCACTAATATATTTATTCAAACTCAATTCATTGTCATAACAATTTAAGAAAAGTTATTATAATGCCGACTAATCTTACCGATAACCTGTACGATATACTTCTATCAATATCGCGTTAATATACTGTTACAATGCCATATTCAATTCAAATAAATATGTTTTTATGTTCTTACATTATACTGTAGCAGTACAGAAGATAACATTAGAAAATATTTTATAAATATTATTATATTAAAATTATATTGTATAAAAATAAATAATTTTATTTCTTTTTAATTGAGATATATATATAAAGGGTTTTCCAATAAGGACTTGACAAATTTTTTTCAAAATAAAATGCAGACCATTTGAGATATTTCAAAAACTTTATTATCGGGTTGAAGTACAATCAAAACATTTATGAATGGAACTCGGCTTCGTTCATATAGCCACCGCGGGCACGTTTGCAGCGTTCGATTCGTTGGACCCAATTTTCGATGACTCGGCCACATAATTCGGCCGAAACGGCTGCTATTTCGCGTTCAATGTTGGCTCTGAGCTCTTCTAACGTTGTCGGCTTGTTGGCATAGACCAATGACTTGACGTAGCCCCAAAGAAAAAAGTCTAGAGCCGTTAAATCGCACGAATGGGGCGGCCAATCGACTGGTCCATTTCTTGAGATAACACGCTCATCAAACTTACTCTTTAATAAATCGATTGCAACGTGTGCTGTGTGGCTTGTGGCACCGTCTTGCTGAAACCACATGTTGTCCAAGTCCATATCTTCCAATTCGGGCCAAAAATAATCGGTAATCATGGCGCGATAACGATTACCATTCACAGTAACGTGACAATCATTATCGTCAACGAAAAAATATGGCCCTATGACGCCGCCGGCATGCAAACCGCACCAAACAGTTATTTTTTGTGGATGAAGTGGTGTTTCACGAAGCAAATGTGGATTTTCACCCGACCAATAACGCATATTTTGCTTATTGACGAACCCATTGAGCCAAAAATGAGCTTCGTCAATGAAAATGATTTTGCGATGAAATTGATCATCTTGGCGCATCTTTTCCAGAGCTCAATCGGAGAACGTACGTCGCTTTAAATGGTCCATCGGCTTCAATTTTTGAGTCAGCTTGATCTTGTATGGGTGTAAACCAAGATCCTTACGCAAAATTCGCCATAAAGTGGTCTGGGCGATGCCCAACTCTTGAGAAAGCCGTGGAATTGACTGATTTAGATCATTTGCTACGGACGTTTCAACGGCAGCGATATTTTCGACACTTCGACCAACCCGTTGTCTCACTGGCACGGCAACATCACACAACGAATATGTAGACTCAAATTTTTGCACTAAACTTGTTACTGCCTATCTACTAGGGCGAGAATTACGACCGAAAATCGGAGTTAACGCTCTTAAAGTAGCGGTCACCGACTCCAAACTTCTGTAGTAAATTTTTATAATTTGCAGACGTTGTTCGTTCGTGTACTTTACCATGATGAAAATGTTAAGTTTACTGAATAAATTGACAGTGACAGTTCGATGATTAGTTCACAAATTAAATTAAAATTTATCAAGTCCCTATTGGAAAACCCTTTATATATATATATATATATATATATATATATATATATATATAAGATATAATTGATTTAATTTAATATTTAGGTACTTTCATGAAAAGAACACATTCTTCAAAAGCATAAATTTAACTATCTAAATCTACTCATATCGATGAATATAAAATTTAAATGAAGTGTAAAATTGAGAATTGTATGAGTAAATAAATAATATTTACAGGTTGTGTACATCATATTGTAGTAACATTAGATATTATGTTTATGTTGTCACCTACGTAGCTGTAAGACTCTTATAAATAAATTGAATGTATCAAATATGTAATAGAATTTT
>JAVIWB010002491.1:0-31682 GCA_031893035.1 Dermolepida albohirtum
AAACCCAGATTCCAAATTTTCCCCATCTTTTTTGAATGACAGCACATTCGTCATTTAATTCCTATATATACCTTGACACTGCTGTAATAAGAGACCGATATTTATTTCTAACGCCTGACGATTTTGATGTCAGTAAGACGACAAACGCATCATTACAATTTGTTCCCTAAAACTAAATCACAATATTGTTTTTCAAAACACAATAGTCAATATTTATATGTTTGGCTTATTTAATTACAATTGTGATTGTGAGGGTAGTTTATTGAATAGCACATGAATCGTTAGTTAGGAAAATAAATGGATAAATTAAATCTATTTAAAAAATACCAAGGAATAAAAACCTCATTAGTAGCTCATTACTAGAGCTGGATAGTCGTGTCTGCCTGACAGGGACGGACCATCAAGCGACCGTGAAGCGACGATCGATATATGCGAAGCCATATTATCGAATCTGACATACATACTTCCCCACTTTTGTCAAGCAAACACGTCTATCCAACGCTGTTCATTACTCACTTTTTCGCAAATTACCATTCCATATGCGAAAGGTTAAATCTCACAAATAATTCAGAGATATATTATTAATATATAAAATTATGTAATAGATCGTGCCATAAGGAAAAAAATCCTGCATTATATGTATTTGTTGCATACAATTCGAAACATTACATGCATTTTTATCAGCCTGTCCGTGTCCGACGCGTTAAATTTATTATTTCATTTTTATTTTATGTCATTATATAAGTTGATTTGAAATGCAATGACACGTTGTTTTTTCTCTTTTCAATTTGTTATCAGCTTAACACCTTAACAATAATTAGAAATCGGCTGTAACCGGCGTTAACGAAAAGACGTTTTCCAGAATTTGTCTAACCAATGGAAAAAAGGACGTGTAAAAGATGCGCTGTTTGTTGTTCACAAGCAGATGCAGCAGACTAAAGAAAGACGAAAGAAGCGAAATTTTTGCAGGTAATGCAATATTAAACACTATGCTGTGGTTTGCTTCAAAATATGTTACGCAATGTAATTATTATTATCCCCTGTATTTATATTCTTTTATAAAGTTTGTAGTTACGTTATACATAACGCATTATACTAGGTGTCTCAGATAATAATAATAATAATAATAATATTTATTACGTTCCATAATGCCAAAAAACATAGAATATGTTATAAGTATAAAATATATAACAATGAAAAAACAATCACAAGTTAAAATAGATAGTAAGTATAAGTACATACATGTATATGCGTGCAGTTGACCTATGCTATATGCCAATGTCTACAATTGTTTTAAAGAAATCTTCCACACTGTAGAATTCTTGCTCTATTGGCTAAAACTTAAAAATTTAAACCGGGCCAACGGCAAGCTCTTAACCCGAAGCGGTATGTGGTTGTATATTTTTACGCAATGGTGAACAACATTTTTTTGTATTTTTGTTAAATACGTTCGTGGGGACACAAGATGCATATTACGAAGGTTTCGCGTAGCATGTGTGTGGTTCGTTTCATATTTCTTGAAAAATTCATTATAGTTTATTTTCACATGCAGCGCGCACTGGAGTATATAAATTGAGGGCATTGTTAGTACTGTGGCAGATCGAAACACACCCACACAACTCTCGGTTGGTTTCATGCCATAAATCGCCCTAATACATGACTTTTAGAGGATAAATATCCTCCGCCAGTCGATGGAATTGCCCCAGAAAACCACACCATACTGGAGCCTTGAATGTACATAGGCGAAGTAAGAAAGCAGTCCCGCCTCCACACCAACGTTACGAGAAATAACACGTAAGCAGTAGCAAAACCGAGACAGCCCACCAGACAGTTCGTTGGTGTAAGGTCTCAGCTCCGAGTCAACCCTAAGGCCAAGAAATGGCGCGTCATACTTAGAGGCAAGCACTTCATTACCCATCACCACATCTGTAGGTAAACTGTTACCAAAGGTCAGCAGATGGGTTTTGGGTAGATTTAAGTGTAGGTTATTCGCAGCAAACCACTTTCCTAACACTTGTATATTTTCTGATATGGCCATACTCAAGTTATCATTACCAGAGTCTATGACTGTGGATGTGTCATCTGCGAAGAGAACCGTTAAAGATTCCGTAGCGTCCGGGAGATCGTTTATGTATAGTAAAAAAAGTAAAGGTCCCAAAATAGAACCCTGCGGAACACCCAGGGTAACTGGTTCCGGACGTGACCTCACCATGCATCCCCCCGCATCAACCGCCTGCACACACTGCATTCTGCCACACAAATATGAACGGATCCAATCTGATGCCACGCCTCTGAATCCCATCAGCTCCAACTTTTCCAACAAGACTTCGTGATGTACACTATCGAAGGCCTTCGAAAGATCCATAAACACACAGGCCATCGGCAGTTTATTAGATATATTATTTATAATTCTTTCCATAAGTTGGTAAATTGCTCTGGCAATTGATCGCCCTTTGATATAACCATTTTGTGCGTTGTTTAATATTTTGTGTTTTTCGATGAATTTTGTCATCCTGACCAGAACTATTCTTTCAAAAACCTTCGACACGTTCGACAATAGAGCTATTGGTCGATAATTTTCAAAACTATTCTTCGCTCCTTTCTTATGTACGAGTACCACTTCGGCGTGCTTCAAGTCTTCTGGAAACTGACCGGTCTCAAACGAGAGGTTTATCAGGTATGCCAATGATGCAGCCAATTCTGATGCACAGAATTGTAGGAGCGACACTGAGATTTCATCCAGTCCCGTTGATGGGGTTACTTTAAGGCTTTTTATAGTGCTAATAATTTCACTTTCATCAGTGGGATAAAAGTAGCACGTTTCCGACACCGTTTTTACGTTGGAATAGTCTGTTGCACCCAAGTAATCATTTGCTGCACACGCTGTAGCAAAGTAGCGATTCAGCGCTGATAGAACTTCGTTATCGTCGTCATGATTTCTTATATCGTCAATGTTAAAATTCTTTTTTTTAGTAGCGCCAGTCAGTTCCTTGACAACATTCCATGTAGATTTTGTCTTATTGCTAGCATTTCCAGCATAAGGATATGGTTTATTATAAAAGTCTCCATATGTTATTCCTATGGACTAGTGAAATTATAAGGTATTTTTCAATTTCCAAATTTTCATGTATTTCAGGAGTACAGCAAGAAAGAGAAAAATGTTAAATTTCTTCTACTTATAATAACTTTTTTGTCAGAGTAAAATTTTTATTTGCACTTTCCTAAGTACTTAAGATAGAGCACTTAAATATCGATTAATAGTTTTCTGCACTTTCCATTTTTTTAATATCAATCCCTAAACTGAATTTGATATATGGAACAAGTGGGCTTTAAAATTTTTTAAATATGTTTTTTCTTCTGTTTGCAATGATATAGCACATATACTGTCTATTTAGTAGTCTGTGAAGAATGAAAATAAAATCGAATTTAATGTCAATCATATTGTGTTGTAATTATTCTTTTCAGATAGCTGTCTTTAATGATAACCATGATTTTATTTAGTAATAGTGAAAAGTTTGATATATTGAGTCGTCGCATTCTTTATTACATAAACCATCTAAACTAATGTACTTGATGCTATATCCTGAAAGAAGAAGGCTAGAAATTGGAAATGAATTTAAAATAATATGGTTCATTTGGTACTAGAAATTTGGAGTAATGAATTTAAAATAATATGGTTCGTTTTTCAAACCTACTAGAATACAAAGAATTTGAAAGCATAACAATTACCACCTGTACAAATAAAGGGTTTTCCAATAGGGACTTGACAACTTTTAATTCAATTTGTGAACGCACCCTTTCACTAATCATCGAACTGTCACTGTCAATTTATTTAGTAAACTTAACATTTTCATCATGCTAAAGTACACGAACGAACAACGTCTGCAAATTATAAAAATTTACTACGGAAAGTCGGAGTCGGTGACCGCTACTTTAAGAGCGTTAACTCCGATTTTCGGTCGTAATTCTCGCCCTAGTAGACAGGCAGTAACAAGTTTAGTGCAAAAATTTGAACCCACATATTCATTGTGTGATGTTGCCGTGCCAGTGAGACAACGGGTTGGTCGAAGTGTCGAAAATATCGCTGCCGTTGAAACGTCCGTAGCAAATGATCCAAATCAGTCAATTCCATGGCGTTCTCAAGAGTTGGGCATTGCCCAGACCACTTTATGGCGAATTTTGCGTAAGGATCTTGGTTTACACCCATACAAGATCAAGCTGACTCAAGAATTGAAGCCGGTGGACCATTTGAAGCGACGTACGTTCTCCAATTGGGCTCTGGAAAAGATGCGCCAAGATGATCAATTTCATTGCAAAATCATTTTCAGTGACGAAGCTCATTTTTGACTCAATGGGTTCGTCGATAAGCAAAATACGCGTTATTGGTCGGGTGAAAATTCACATGTGCTTCATGAAACATCACTTCATCCACAAAAAATAACTGTTTGGTGCGGTTTGCATGCCGGCGGCGTCATAGGGCCATATTTTTTCGTCGACGATAATGATCGTCACGTTACTGTGAATGGTAATCGTTATCGCGCCATGATTACCGATTATTTTTGGCCCGAATTGGAAGATATGGACTTGGACAACATGTGGTATCAGCAGGACGGTGCCACAAGCCACACAGCACACGTTACAATCGATTTATTGAAGAGTAAGTTTGATGAGCGTGTTATCTCAAGAAATGGACTATGCCAACAAGCCGACAACGTTGGAAGAGCTAAGAGCCAACATTGAACGCGAAATAGCAGCCGTTTCGGCCGAATTGTGTGGCCGAGTCATCGAAAATTGGGTCCAACGAATCGACCGCTGCAAACGTGCCCGCGGTGGCCATATGAACGAAGTCGAGTTCCATTCATAAATGTTTTGATTATACTTCAACCCGATAATAAAGTTTTTGAAATATCTCAAATGGTCTGCATTTTATTTTGAAAAAAAGTTGTCAAGTCCTTATTGGAAAACCCTTTACATCATTTTACAGGGACTCAGATATATAGGTCAGGAGAGAAGATTACAATTTTACCAATGGTACATTAACCAACGCGAGAAGAATTATAATTTTTCTGCTAAGATTTTTATGGTTTCATGAAAGCAGGTTTGCAAGTAATAGTCTCTTCAACAGACACAATATGAGGGAAACTGAAAATTCTCAAGTTGTTAAGGAAAGTCGGCATCATGTGAGATTTAGTTTTAACGTTTGGTGTAGCATTTTAGATACTACTTTTATTGGGCCCACATTTTTTAACAGAATATTTATATATTATATTTGAATTTAACTGACTTAAAAGATAAACTTGATAATTTACCATTGATTGAGAATATTAATATCTACTTCCAACAAGATTACACCCCCACCTCACAATTGAAACTTATCGAATATGTAAATAATAGGTTTCCAACTCCGTTAATTGGTGATCAAAGACATCTTTATGGACACCTAGATTTCCTGATTTAACACCCTTGGATTTCTTTGTTTGGGGCTACGTAAAAGATCGAGTGACATGCAAACATTTGGTAATGTTAAAGATCATCGTCAATTTTGTCTTCTAGCATTTGGCAACACTTATCTCACAAACTACGCAATCTGATTAGATCGACACTATACAGGGCACAATTATGTTTAAAGCGAAATCGTCAATTGTTTGAACATTTTTTATATTTTTTTTCATGTTTTGCAGGCTGCTTATTGTTAGTGTTAAAATACATTAAAAATTTGTTTTGTCAATGTATTTTTGGAGTACATGTCCTATATATCAAATCAAAGCCATTCAAAGAGATTAAATTAAAAATGGAAAGTTCAAAGCCTATATTTAAATTCTGTATATACCATAAGAAAGCACGAATAAAAAAAATATATAATTTAGAAGGAGAAGATATAAATTAAAAAATGGAATGTTCTAATTTAAAAATATCTAAGCTAGGACAATTGTATATCAATTTACAAAAACAAAATTCTGTATGAAAAAACGTGACCTCATGTATTTTTCTACAGTTGGACACCATAGTTTATATCTACGATTCCGCTAACTTAACCTTAAATTGTCACTTTGACAAGTAATGTAATTTCGTACATATTGTTGTTATAATGTTTCAAAAACTGTTTACTACAATAAATACAGATTAAAGTAATGTATAAGCAATAACTTTTTATTTTACAATAAATGTTGAAAATGGCCCCCATTATTTTCCAAACATAAATTAACTCTAAATTTTCGAAAACGTTTTCAAGTTCTGCAGGAGTTATATATATCATGTATGCTATGACAATAAAAAGGCGGTGTTAAGTCTGGGGATCGAGGAGCCCACAATCCATGGCTTATGATACGATCTCCATAAAACTGCTGCAGATACTCAAATTTGCAGTATGGGCTGTAGCACTATCTTGCTGGAAATTCTAAAGTTTTTTCTCATGCAAGGATTCAATAAATAATATCTTAATACGACGTCGTGATATTACAATTTTGATTGGATGTAAACTAGTTTTGGAAATTTACATAACCTTTGGAAACTCATTGTTATTTAAAATATCGTTTCGAAATCAGGTAAAAGTTGTTGGACAACAGTTACTTTATATGGGTGCATGTGCAGTTCTTTTTTTAATGCTTTTGAACATAACCTGAAAAGTTTTCATAAATGTCACTACAATAAATTCACGGGCTGATATAATTTATTACCCTGTTTGTGCCGATAGTTTCCGTAGTGATTTATTAGGGCTTACATCCATTCGATTATCAAAACTTGGGTCTACCTGTTGATTTTCCTCTGCAAATGCAATGTTTATTTGGAAACAAGTATGCATTTATGGTTATATCTTTTATAATAAGGAAATAGTATCTAGGACAATTGTATATCAATAATAAAAATACAAAAACAATTTCTTTTTTAATAATGTAGCGAATGTATGAATATATATAATCATGACCCTACTACAGAATGTATTGCATAATTGTTAAAAAATGTAAGTTTAACAACTATATGCTAATTAAACATAACGAAAACAATAATTTAAAGCTCCATTTCAATGTCTCTATAATCTTTCGATTAGATAACACGAAATATATGTATTTTATTACTTTCTTCCAACTTCATATAGTCATGTTCAAATTTTTTTTTGCGTTATAATTAATTTAAATTAAAAATGATACCATTTGATGTAATTTCAATAGATTGAAATAGACAATACTTTTGGCGCACTCTTTATATTAATATTGAGAGCTAAAAATCAAGTTTTATAACTGACTGCATGTACATACATATGTGTTTCACTTTCGAAACGCTTGAATAATTTAATACATGTCATTTAACGAATGTTGTAACGCCGTTATAAAATTAACAATAGACTGTGACAGAAAGTGTAACAGTAATTTTCTTTGAAAGTACAACGAAATTAATAGTTTCGAAAACAAAGATGTTTCTATATATACTTAGTCATTATTGCCAATTTCATAAATGCGATTGTTAAGTCGGACAAACATAAGGAAGTAACAAAATTTACAATTTACATAGAAAATACTGCGTAAATAAGCCAAATTATTCGAAAATACAAATACAGATTTACATACTTATATATCTATCTATGTATGTTGTCAGAAAGTCTCGGATTATCATCAGGAATGGCAATTCTATGATTAATTCTGAGTTGACAATCCTAATAGAGAAATGTTGTATTCACTAATTACGCCATACGAATTGCTTAAAAGAAGTGTAGATTTGGCAACATGGTATAAAACTGTCGATATGTCAATCAGTAAGAAAGTAAAGAACTCTAATGAAAATAACAATAATAATGATACTTAACGTAAATACTGAAAGTGATTGTCATTGATTTGAAGACTAAGCTGCAGCCTCTGTGGAATTGAATTTAGGACGTGTTGCATCAACTAGGATAATTAATTGTATCGTGGTGTTAATTTTATTTATTATTTCCTGTTCGTTGCCCGGAGGCATTCCATAAATTTTTTACTTCAAAAAAAGAGGGTTCATATCTGGTGACCCTGCAGACTATAATATTGATCCATTACGCCCGATTCACTTACCTATCGTTTAACTATGCTTTTATAATTTATGCATTATGAGCTGGTGCAACATCGTGCATGTAATACATGCTGCCTCTGCTTATTAGAGGAGACGTGGCATTTTCCTTAAAAAAAACAAACTTAGAAGTCAAGTAGATTCATATCTGATGACCATCTATCTGTAAAACGTTTGTTCAACCATGCTCTTGTAATTCTTGCATTATGAGCTGGTGCATCATCGTACTTGCAATACACATTGGCTTTGACATTTAATGGAACATTATCCAATACTTCCTCCAACATATTTATGTATTAATTTGCATTTAATCTATTTGGAAGTATTAGTCCTACGATTTGAAGGTTTAAGATGACTAGCCAAACATTCACAGAAAACTTTATTTGGTGTCCAATTTCTCCAATAGCTCTGGAATTTTCATCCACCCAAAAATGAAAATTGTGACTGTTGAAGACATCATCTTTTGTGAACAAGCATTCATCAATGCATTAAATTAGGGATAAAATGTTTTGATCCTCTTGAATTTTGTTTAAAATTGTGTTACGAAATATTATTCTTTGTAAATTATCATTTTCGTATAACAATTGTATTTTCGTAACATGAAGCGGTCTTAAAATGCATTCCGTAAGGGCTGTTGTCTTATTTGGAATGTTCATTTCCTGGGCTATTTGTCTAGTTCTACAAGTAGGGTTCTGACGAACAGTAACCAAAATTCCTTGGATTGTTTGACGATATCTTGACCTACCTGCATCACGTTGACTGGGAATAAATGTGCCTTTTTCACGAAGTCTCCGATCTAGTCTTCGAGATGGGTGCTGCTGGTGTGAATAGACGCATATGCGTATTGCATATTCGTCTTTTGCCAAATGCTCATCTCCGTTGCAAAACGCAAATACCATATATGTATGTACATATCAGCGTATTCGTTGATGGTGTACATTACAAATAGCTTGGGATATTATAACAATGAGGTAAGTAATGGAAGCGAAAATAATGTACTGACGAAAATCAAAATTTGACAAATAATAATTTCTAAATTATAGACATTATTCTAGGCCAAGGTTACCATGTGTACTTTAGCGCAAAAAAAAGAAATGTTTAATAACATAGTCCTGCATAATTTTATTTGACGGTAGAAATCATGATTTTCAACAGAAAATTTCTAAAAATTCGAAATATTTTTTGTGGTCTCGTGTGCCTTAACGACTGATAACAAAACATTTCTATATTGGAATCGTCAACTCGGAATTAATCATTTAATCGTCCTACATCACCATTATCCGCGAATTTCTATTCACCGTATACATATTTTTGCGTTAAAGTATTATAAAGTAAAAGTAAGGCAACAAAATAATTAAAGAAAGTTATATAAAAAACCCTTGAGTTAATCAAATAATTTTATTTTCGTTTTATAATATGCATTCTTCGATGACTACTTCCTTCCTCCAATAAATAAGAACTTATGTAAATATACACGACTGTTTTCGCTAATAGATACGACAAATATTTATTTAGTTGTTTAGGTGATTGACCTAAGGATGTTGTTTCGATAATTGTGAAAATCCTTTTCATATTAGAGAGTTTATATTAAGAAATGTGTTTTAATAAATTTACGGAATTCAATATTGCCCTTAATATTATCAATTCATTTTTATAATGTATCTGGAAAATAGATTTGTTGTTATCGAGTTTTGGTTAAACTAATTGAAACGTAATCCGTTTAATAATATTGATTTTACGTTGGTAACTCAAAATTTTTATTGTGAATACTATTAAAAACTACACCTAATGAATAATGAATGAACTTTATAAACATAATCTTAAAATTTCAAAACCTCTATCTTGGAGTCGATTAACAACTATTACAAAGTAAAAATGCCCATTAGATTTATAGTGTTAATAAAAATTTCTATTTTCTCTTTATAGTTAAATTGTGGCATACATATGTTAGTGTTTCAGTAATTTTTAACCTAAGAGCCCTATAACACAGGCCTGCGATAGAAAAATGATTTAAAATAGTGATTTTTATAGTTTTTTGTACGCCGATTATGGAAAAAATTATAAAAAAATTCCATCACACACAGTTTAGTAACAAACTTCACTTGAAATTATCTACAACTATGCATTTTAGGCAAGTAAGCATTACAGTGTTTAAACTTCATTAAAATTAGGTTTAGATTGGCCGAGGAAAATATGAATTTGGTTGGGTGGTAATACTGAGTAGCTGTCAAACGTTTGTTCGATTCCCAACGATCCTACAGCAGAGAAGCACAAAACGAAGTTTTGATGGGAAGCGAAAACAGTACTACAAGGACTATTAAACAAGAAAATCATTTGATTTTACTAATTTTGTATTGTTTTTATGAAAAATGTTCGGTTATTTGTGATTTTAATAAAATGTAAAATAAAATATACATTCCATAATTTCTTGTATTTGGCTTATTATTCCTAAAATACATCTGTTTTTTGTGGAAAAACCCTACGTGATAGAAAAAAATGATTTTCGTTTTTGACTACAGCACTGGAAAATATAAGAGAAGTGACTAAAGTTAAAACAATTTTTAAAAAGTAATTTTTGCAGGCCTGTGTAATTTCGAAAACGCTGATATATATCATCATCGAAGGCTATTTTATTTCTTTTTTATAAATAGTAAATCCAAAAAGATGTATTTATTAACGCTTTTGAAAAGAGCTAAAATTGTATACTTAGCAGAACTTAAAAATAACTGTTTGAAACGCCAAATGATTCAATATGCAGAACAGGTCTGGTGCTATAAAAATGTAGGTACTTCTATGCAATATAAGTTATGTTAAAAGGTTTGTATTATCGAATAAGCTATTAAATGAAATAAATAACATTGCTACCTCTCGATAGCGTCCAAACATTACTTTTACGACAGATTCATCTTTTCTCTTTATTAGTGGCGTCTACTGTAACAATTTCAACTTTAACAAACATTATTATTAAAATTCTTATTTATAAAAAAAACTTTGTATGCATCTGATTGTATGAAGTTTCCATAATTTTGTTTGGTGATAGCTGAATCATGGAAAGCATCAATAGCAGTAATTTAAATGTGATTCATAAATGAGAAGCAGAATTAAACCAAACGCCAATACCTCATCGAAATTTTGCGATTTACATACATACATTCTATACCTGATAAAAACATATATGAATGACTCTTTCTACTAGTATTCAAATACATAAAATGAAATAATAAATATAAATACAGTCAACGCGTGAATTAATCTATTTATTCAATTTACAATCAAAGGCGTACAACAAACAGATACCCAATATGGTACCGAGTGATTACAAAAACTTGAAATTTCTTTAAGCTGCCGACAATCATACATTGTATGTTAACATGCCTGATTTTCATATTCAAACTTGTTAGTTATTTGACAAACTAAACGTTACACAATTCTAACCATGCAAAACTATACAAAATGAATCTAAGGATGAATGCTAAGGCAAGCCAATATCTCAGGGTCACCAACTTCAATATTTTTCTTCAAACGTTTATTGTCTCCGATTACATTAAAACGCGAGTTTCAAAAAGCGCTGCTTTGACCGCTTGCAGGAAGTTTTAAAAAAAACTAGTGCGATGAAATGCCGTATAAAACGAGTTTTTTATACTATTTTTTTGCCTCAATAAGTTCAAATTATCTCGTTTTAAAATTTGGAATTTTATATTTATATTAGATGGTGCTATTGAAACTTGGCAATTTTAAATTCGAATGTCCCTATTTTCGAATTAATATTAGTTTTCATTAACATACGAGGGGGGTCTGAAAAGTTTCGGACCTCAGCGTGAAGATGACAGCACTCATCAATAAAGCTAGGGAATGCAGTTATGTATCTATTATCAGATACTCACCAAAGTTTCAGCCATTTTGGACGCGCAGTTGTTATTTGCCAGTCATTTGAGTGAGTCGATGTGAGTGTCGAGTATCGAGCTGTCATTAAATATTTGTTTTTGAAAGGCAATATGCCTACGCAAATCAAAGATGAGTTGGATTCTGTGTACGGGGACTCTGCACCATCATTTACCACAGTGAACGTTCGGGACGCCCAAAAACTGCAACTACTGACAATAAAGTAAGAGAGATAGCAAAGGCTATGAATATGTCCAAAGAAAGTGTTAAATCAAGATTTAGGCACGAGAAAGCTGTCCGCGCGTTGGGTGCTGTATTTGCTAACGTTAGACAAAAAACGTGTTCGATTGTACATTTATAAGCGGCGCAGTTTAGGCGCAATAAATCTGAGTTTTGGCGCCGATTAATTACTGTAGATGGAACTTTGGTACACCATTATACGTCCGAAACAAAAATTCAGTCAAAACAGTGGACTTCAAAGAGGGAACCGGCTCCGAAAAAGCAAAAACTATTTTTTCTGTTAGGAAAGTGATGGCGACGGTTTTTTGGGATAGTCATGGAATTATCTTAATCGATTATCTTCAAAAAGGAAAAACTATTACAGGAGCATACTATGCATCATTACTTGACAAGCTGAAGGCAGAAATTGTGGAAAAGCGGCCACATTTGCAGAAAAAAAAACCCTGTTTCACCATGGCGAAAATCTATGAATCACGATTTGAACTGCTTGACTCTCCGCCTTACTCACCAGACTAGCCCCAAGTGACTTCTTTTTGTTCCCTCATCTAGAAATTGCGCTCGGAAGACAGAGATTTTCGTCAAATGAGAAGGTAATCATCTTCGTGAACGATTATTTTGCAGAGAAAAACGCCGAGTACTATTTGGACGGGTTAAAGAGATGGGAATATCGCTGGAAGAAGTGTGTAGGGTTACAAGGAGACTGTGTAGAAAATTAAATATAAATTTTAAGAAAAAGTATCTTGTATTTTTGTTAGCTCGGAAACTTTTCAGACCACCCTCGCAATTTATATTTTTTTAAATATAAAAATAAGTGATATAGAAACAAATATACATATGTTGCATATATGCAAAGAGTATATACATATATATATATATACCTGAGTTAAGTAAAGT
The DNA here is from genome assembly GCA_031893035.1 of Dermolepida albohirtum. Classification (NCBI taxonomy): domain Eukaryota; kingdom Metazoa; phylum Arthropoda; class Insecta; order Coleoptera; family Scarabaeidae; genus Dermolepida; species Dermolepida albohirtum. The sequence continues at coordinate 13,051 of JAVIWB010002491.1, forward strand.
AGTCTATAGAATTATTAAATTACCTCCCCTGTTTATAAACGCAAATATTGAAAAAGAAAAAAAGGCCCGTCGAATGAAGCTATTTTCGACATTGTGTTGCATTTCATAATGATTTTGTTATAAATATAGAAAAAATATAAATGAAAGAAATAGTAGGAGTTCCAGCCACTGTCTTGTGACGTACCTGTCGATGCTATAAACTCTACATATAATATTACATTAGTCTGAAGAAAGCAACTTTAATAATCGTCAATTTACTCAGTCAAATGCTTTCGAAAAATCACTGTAGATAACGTCGATTTGCAAAATTTAATTTTTTTTTTAAAAATATCGGGAAATATTAAATGTGATTCTATTCATCAACCATCTAAAAATCCATGTTATGAGTCAGTCTATTTTTAACTTGAGCGTTTATCTTGGCATGTAGAATTCTCTCAAAAAATTTCGCAATTATAGTCTCAGTAGAAACTATTTGTAACTTGTTATATAGTTGTTTTCATCAGACCTACAAATAGGTATAATGTTTCATTACTATATTATTCTCAGGAATCTCTTCTTTAAAATATACATTGTATGGAGATTTAAGAATTTGTCAAATTTATTTTCTGTACCTTCGTTTTGAATAAGGGTTTGGTCGATTTAAATAAAAGGTAGTTTTTGGGGTTTATACATATTTCGTTTTACGTTTTAACTTTAATAGTTTGCATTAGCAAATAATGTTACACATTTTAAGGGCACGATGCTGGCTATTGAGAGGTGGTATTAGTCTTGAATAATAGGAAATCAACTGAAACGAACGAATAGAGCAATATTTGGAGCATTATAGCTTTTTTGTGGGCTATTTCATTTTCCACAAACGTTTCCCACTGACCTTGAGAGACTATGTCTATCTCTAAGAGCAAGCAATCTTAGCTTCCTATATTTCCATTAGATAGATCTTCTAAGTCGTCTAGAGGCTTCATCTACGATATTGCCTATCGATTTCTTGAAATACCTGCTCCACGTAGTCCAACGATACGATTTCTTTCAATATCTCTTAGCTGGCAATAATTTGGTTGTCTTCGAACTCGCATTTTAATACATTAATTCATAACTATAGACTGTTACAATCGAATAATCTCACTAAACTGACACAAAATAAAGATTTGATGTAAAAATATATACTCTCGCTGGGTGATTTATTCTTTATCACATAATATATTATGAGAACTATCAAGTATCACAAAATAGTATGGGTCAAGAAGACTAAAGGAGCCCCGCTTTGTACACATTGTATTATGCTTGCAATATTTGAAAAATCAGATCATATAACGCGTAAACGTAATGACAAATCTGGTATTATATATTAGTGTATAATCATTCGTCTATAATAATGGATGTCCCGAAATTAAGGCAAGATTTGAATTTGTCGCCATTTGTGTAGTAAAGTGTTGGCAACCCTAAATAAAACAATTCGACAGCTAGCAGTTTAGGGTTAGTAAAAATGGAGCATTACACGATGTAACAGCGTGTCTTGATTATTGAACAATATTTCAAAAATAATAATAGCTCGGCGACCGCAGTTCGAAAATTTCATACAAAATATGGTCGGAATAGTGTTTTAACTTCGTCAAATGTGAAGAGATTAATTGAAAAATTCAGGAAGACTGGATCCGTTGGAGACGCCAAACACACTGGTCGTCCAAAAACAAGCCGTTCAAATGTCAATATCGAAGCAGTGCGTGAGAGTGTCAGTGACAATCTAAGAACCTCAATTCGGCGTCGTGGACAAGAATTGAAAATTTCAAGAAGCTCTCTACAGCGTATACTCACTAAAGATCTCCATGCTTACAAAATTCAATTAACAAATCAACCGAAGCCTAATGACCATGCACAGCGAAGAGAGTTCGGTGAATGGATTATTGAACATCAACAAATGGATGCTGATTTTTCGAGCAAAATCATCCTAAGCGATGAAGCACATTTTCACCTTGATGACTTTGCCGCCTTTGGAGTTCTGATAACCCACATGTGATTGTCTAAAAACAAATGCATCCACAACGTGTCAATGTTTGGTGTGGATTTTGGTGCTGGAGGCGTAATTGGACCATACTTTTTGAAAATGAGGCTGGTCAAGCAGTGACTGTTACTGGTGCTCGATATCGCGACATGATAACACAGTTCTTTCTGCCGAAATTGGATGATACTGATGTGGCCAATATGTGTTTTCAACAAGGCGGTGCCACATGCCATACAGCCCGTGAAACAATTCAATTACTGCATGAGACATTTACAGGTCGTGTACTCTCTCGTTTCGGTGATCAGAATTGGCCTCCTAGATCGTGCGATTTAACACCATTAGATTTCTTTTCCATGCATTAAAGGAGGAGATTCAACACTGCATCTACGAAATTCAGCCACATTTATGCATAATGGTCATGGAAAATTTCGACAAACGAGTACGTATGTGCATGCAAAGTCGTGGAGGCCATTTGCCCGATGTGTTATTCCATAAATAACCCTATCCTATGATCTTTATGATTCAATAAAAAAATAACAATCAAAAGACTAAAAACTGTGTTTTCTATTTAATTCAAATCTTGCGTTAATTTTGGGACACTCTTGACAAGCACATACGTACATTAAAAACATCTTGCGTAACGACGTATGTATGAATTTATGTATATATTCATATATACCTGTTTTATAATACCTATAACTACATATTGTTAGGTTTTATTTTTATTAAACAAAAATTATCAAAATATGATTTAGTCAACCATTAAGATAGATGTAATGATTTTCCATGTAAAAATAAATGTATGTAATCTCCTTGAAATATAGACGCAAGAGTGTGCAACTCAAGAAAGAGTTGACCTATTACCTATGCGGCTACATTCGTTACGATTTTTCCATTACGAAAGATAAAATATAATTTATATTAATTAAAAGCCTATGTACACTCAAAATTAGAGCGAAAGTCTTATAATATCAATTATATACGTTGCAAAACACACCATAAATGCCGCCGTCAATTAAAAAAAGAACTGTCACGTCTTAGTACATTGAACTTGACATTATATAAAATAATCCTTATAATTTTATTTAACGCATAAATTGATACAATTTACTTTATTAAGAAAAAGAATTTAATTTGTATTAAAAAAGAAAGTAAAAACCGCGATGCGATACAATTGTTAATGTTCTAAGGATAAACGCATAATAACATAGTTAATAGAATCCCTACTACCGTTCATAACAACGGCAATACCTTAGGCAAGATACATTTTATAAAGATAAATTTGTAGTAGTATTCCAATCATACTCGTGCTTAGAGTCAATAATAGTAATAGTAATGGCACAAGTGTTTAACTTTTGTGATTATTTCGGATTTATTTTCATAAGCTATTGCGCTCTCCAGAACAGTGGCACTACCACAAAGTACAAAAGAAATACTGATAAATTCGAAATAGATTATCAATGGAATTTCATCAATTACACATGGCCAACGCCGGAAGATTATAAAAACGCTCTCGAAACCGGGAAATACATACCAGAAAACAACGTCATGGCGGGTATTAAAATTTATAAGGATTACTTATACTTAGCATTGCCTAAAATTAGAAGTGGAGCTCCTATTACCTTAGCAGTAATACCAAGAAGTTCTAAATACAAAGACAATGTATTATTAAGGCCATTTCCCAACTGGAGAATGCATACTGGAAGTAACTGCGCCACATTGCAAAACGTACAAAGTATGGAAATAGACAGCAGAGGAATCATGTGGGTATTAGATGGTAATAGATTTAATAATTTTACGCAATGTCCTCCTAAATTAGTGCTTTTGGATTTGAAAAATAGAGGAAAAGTAGTACATATGTTTGAATTTGCAAATGAATTATGTTCTATTCAAGGTGGTTTCTTAAACGATATAGTTGTCGATGAGAGTGATGGCGGATATGCATATATAACGGAAAATAGTGCGCACGATCCGGGCATAATTATTTACTCCAGAGCAAATAACAAGGCTTGGAAAATTAGAGATAGAAGTATGTTCGCCGAAATAGAAGCCGCGAATTTTTCTGTTGATGGTGTAGTAAATGATAAGTTGGTGCCTGTCGACGGTATTGCCTTATCGCCAGTTCCAAGTCGTAAAAGTGAAGATAGATTAGTATATTATTGCGCTTTGAGTGGTTATCACTTATACGCAATTAGTAACAGGATATTGAAGAATGATCAGTTTTGCAAAACGGGAGCATGGAGAAGATTTATTAAAATTGTTGGGAAAAAAGAGGGACAATCTGATGGGTTAGCTATAGACAATCAAGGAAATTTATACTATGGGCTATTAAACATGTACGGAGTAGGTAAATGGAATATTTATGAACCATTTAACAACTCTAAAATCATTGACCAAAATAATAGTACAATAACATGGCCTGATAGTTTCGCGTTTGACGGACAGGGCTTTTTATACGTTTTAACAAACGGAATACACAAATATTTTAATCCAAATTACGAACTAAAGGTGAACAACGAAACAAAATTCAGAGTAATGAAGATTTATACCGGCAGTAAAAGTTATATGTTGACTTGATCTCACCTTATATTATTACGTAACTTAACATCCACTTTTGAAGAATAATTACGAAGAGTAGGTTACAGATAGTGTAATTGCCAGACGTATTTAAAATTATTATATAGTTATAGATTACATAAGAAGTCGTTTAGTTTTATAAGTCATTTGCTTAAATATCTTGTGATTATATTGAATGTTCATTTTAGAATAGTACTTAATAAATTATTCCTTGAAAGGTTAGCTCTTTTTTCTTTTAACAGTATTAACGTTACTCGCATAAATGCAATAACCTCAATCTAGTTCTCATTCAGACGCAGACTTGACATTGGAGAATATGGTAATTTATAAGACATTCTCTGCACTTATTTATCATAAAACGCATTAACATTTGATATTTTTGTAATTAGCAATTGAAACTTAAGAATTATAACAATCAATTTATTACTGTTGGTCACTTAATATATGTACATAATATTAATCTGTACACGCATATATTATTTATATTCTATAGGAATAACGTCGTAATGCATGTGTTAATATTATTAAGAAACTAATAATGCAGTAATGCATCTATCGTTAGAGTAAAGGTTCAACACACTTTTTTCCAAAATTTATACGTAAATAGATGACATATCACGATATTTAGTCACGTTTATCCTTATTTTGCAAAAGAATGGTGAAATTCTCTCTGAGAATACGGCTTATTTAATATTTTTGTTTAAAACATATTTTCTTGTTAATTATGATTCGCGACTCGTATTTATTTACAATATGTAACTTTCAACGCAATGTTCAGATCTAATTATAACTTTTATTTTATGATCGATTTATTTCTGTTTAAATAGTGATTAGAAACAATTTCTTAGTCTCGCAATATTATGACCATGAGTATTCAGTATGGTTTTTTCAACCAGTTATTTATAGTTAAGCTAATCGAAGACCGTGTATTTTAATACACATTTATCCATACAATTTTGATAACAAACAATTTGCTATCAAAATATTTTTCATATTATAACATTTGTCACAGCTCCAAGTAAATAATGTAAATGCAGTAAATACTTAAGATATAAAAAGTGTTTCAAATTGCGCGGTTTTTTTAAGAATAAATAAAATATAGATGGCGCACTGAATTTGTTTGGGTATGTGGGCATTTAAATAGTGTGATGTATGAAATTTATAAAAATGGCTTCGTACACGGTATAAGAACGCGTTCAAATTGTCGAATCATTTTATGAAAATCAGCGTTCTGTGAAAAGAGTTTTTAGAAAATTACGTGAATTTTATGATCTGAAAGCACTATTGGTCGAATTATTAAAAAATTTCAAGAGACCGGTTACGTGGAATATCAAAAAAGTGAAAAATATAGTCGTAGTGGTCATTCACAAGAAAATATTAGTTTGGTTCGTGAAAGTGTTGCTGAAGATCCTGAAATGTCCATTAGACGACGTTCACAACAACTTGGACTTGGATCAACAACATCGCGTGTTTCACACAAGGATTTAGCTCTGAAGGCATATAAGGTTCAAATAACACAGGAACTGAAGCCATTAGATCATTTAAAACGCCGTTCATTTGTCAATTTCATGAATGAACAACCAGCTGATTTTTCTCAAAAAATAATGTTTCCGATGAAGCACATTTTGAACTTGGTGGCTATGTTAATAAACAAAAGCTGTATCTGGGGTGAGGAAAATCCACGAATTATTCATGAGAAACCTATGCATCCTAAACGAGTTACTGTTTGGTGCGCATTATAGACCTTACTTCTTTGAAAATGCTACTGGTGAAGCTGTAACTGTCAATGGTGATTGATATCGTCGAATTTTTGTGTGCTGAATTAATGAATATTGATCTAGAGGATATGTGGTTTCAACAGGATGGCGCTACACTTCGCTTTGCACACGAATCAATTGATTTATTGGGAGAAAAATTTCCTGGACGTGTAATCTCAAGAAACAGTGATGTTAATTGGCCACCAAGATCATATGATTTGACACCGTTAGACTATTTTCTTTGGGGTTATGTGAAAAGTCAGATTTATAAAAACAATCCACAATCAATTTCTGCTTTGAAAGACGAAACTATTCGTGTCATTGGTGAGATAGAGCCTCAATTATGTCAAATTGTGATTGAAAATTTTAACAAAAGAGTGGACGTTTGTGGAGCTGCAAGAGGAGGCAATTTAGCAGATATTATTTTTCGCATATAAATGTCATAACTGATACTTCAATTACCAATAAAAAGTTTTTAAAAGTGAATGCAAATTATGTGTTTTATTTATTCTTTAAAAAAAAACACGAAATTTGAAACACTCTTTATTTCATTATAAAGGATGTAATAATTTATGTTTTTATACTGTGTTAAAAGACGAGTCTCCCAGTAAAAGTACATATTTTTAAGCCAACAAATATTTACTGTGGTAAAAATAATAAATGATTAAATTTTTATTGAAAGATTCGTAACCTTTATAAAGAAAATTTAATAACTATTTGCCGGTCCATGTAAACAAATATATTCTGCTATTCATCCGGTCATGCTTCTAATAAATCTATAGTTGTGAATTAGTCTACTAAAATGTCAAGAGTTTGAAGACAACCAACTTACCGACAGTTAAACGATTTCGAAAGAGGTCATATAATTGGACTACATGAGACAGGTATTGCATTTTATGGAATGGCTGCAACGAAATATTGTTACAGTTTTTCGTTGTTGACAAGCTTGGTCTCAAGAATGTAGGCATCATTGAACAAGAGGCTTTAGACAACTGAGAAGAACCACCGAATGGGAAAATTGGAAACGAAAATTGCTTGCCTTTTGTTGTCTGTCGCCGGAATTTTTGCCAAGCTATTCATTTAAAAGTAAAAATATAAAACACAAAATTCATTGCAGCACAAGACACTTAACTGCTTTTATGAAACTATACGTGTAAGTAAATGTGATTTATCGGGGTTATTGAAAAGAAAACATCAAAATATATTTCATTTTAATAACATATTTTTCGAATAAATTTCTTTTGACAATAAAATATCTCCATTTTAACTAAATTCTGCATTTATTTAATATTTCTTTTTCTGATGATAGATAATAAAATAGTCACCCGCATGTAATGCAACTAGAATTCGTGTCTCATCTCATTTGATGTGTGTAGCATATGTGACATCTTTTTCTTTTACATTTATTAGTTTAAGAAATTGGAATCAATTGGTGGTGTTTTAAATGTGCCGAAAGTCTGTGAAGTATGTTGTAGGAATTTCTAAATTCTCTTCGATGTCAGTGTCCACTATCCAATATCGATGTACGTCGAAAGAAGTCACAAAATCGAGTTTTGCCACAATTTATATTTACAAGCATTAAACGAACTGCAGTTAAAAAATACTAACATTATATATGAAGACGCAATGTGGTGCTTTGAAAAACTTTAAACGACTGACTTGTACATTATGACCCTTAACGTGTTGCCACCAGCAGATAACGGCCGTCTTGCTAATGATGCTACGTTGAAGTCACCAGCAAAAAAACGGTCAATTTGCTAATGACGCTAGTGTTAAGATCTGTAGTATTTGTTTTTTTGGCAGAAATATGCCATAGAATAACTATAACGCTCCATATTTGTTCGTTTCGGTCGATTATCTATTATCCATCGTGCCCTTAGAATAGACTAGTTTAATATACGGACGATTTTGGATGAAGAGTGGAAAAATAGTGTCCTTTCAAACAAATCTCGTTTTTGTTTGGGACTACGTGGTAGTCGTAGACGAGTTTGATGTCGATGAGGAGAAAAGCAGTTTCTGATTTTTCCGTAGGACTTGAGACTGCACTTATTAGAGGATTAATGGTTTGGTAAGAAATTATCATAGGAAGGAAGACTCTTTTACTATTCCATTGGTGCCATTTAAATACTCAAATTTACATTTACGAAGTTCTGAAACCATAAAGCCACATTCTAGCAAGACGAGCCTGTCCCCATGTTTCAGCTGTTACATTATAATTCATGCAAGAGACCAACATCAACATTCTTAATTGTTTTGCACGGTCGCCAAACCTATCGCTCATCGAGCATGTTTGGAATATGATGAGTCGAATGGTTGGTATGCTTCCTAATCTTCCAATGGACTTACAACAACCACATGATGCCATACTAGTTGCTTGGAACAAGCTTCCACAGAAGTTCATAAAACATCTCAGAAGCATGCCCGGCCGAATAACAGAATGTATTCGTTTAGAACGATTTGTGATGTATGAAATGACTTGCAATTGTGTTTAGATTTCTCATAGTTGACTGTTTTCGATGATGTAAAATAGTTTCATCAAATGCAGCCAAAAAATTTGATTTTTAGTTAAAAAATTAGTTACAACAGACGACAAGAATATATTTATTGTGTAACAATCGCTAACTTCTTGAATCTCAATATTTTAGGCGAACGCGAAATACGTCCTGCCACACTCTTCGATACACCAAAATAATATTCAACCTTTAGAATAGATTCGTTACGGACGATTCCCTTGGAGATTTGTTTGGATTTACTTCATTTGGTGTCCATTATTCAATACTTTAACGTTTCGTTTTTAGATCACATTGAAAACGGCGCCTCTTATCACTAGTTACAATAATTTTTAAAAGGTTTTCTCTTATCCAAATTGCTCTAATGAATTTCGCAATTCGGTACAACTTTTGGTCATCGATCATTGAATATGAAACAAATTTTGAATTTAGTTTCCAAATATAAAGTTTTTAGGTTAAAATACAATTAATTATTATCTCGAGTATTCCACTAATCTCTTTAAAGATTTTTTCCCTATTCTTTGAGCCATTGTTTTAATTGGTCGACCTGAGTGTCTATCATAATCCATATTATTTACCTTGTTTGAATCATTAACGCCACTTAATTTTATGCTGAATTATGGTCCCCATAAAACGATTTTAAGTATTTGAAGCGTTTTACAATTTTTATCGTAGAACACAATGCTGATTTTGTGGTTTTCATTCACTTCTCGATTGAGGTATTCAAACTACTTTCACTATGTCTATTATTTACATACAAAATAAACTATTTTCACAATGTCTTGTTACCTATTATACATGCAAAGTAGAAAAACCCATTTTAATCGTAAATCTATAATTCCGAATGGCAAGACGTTAAAGGCTACATGACTAATATTTAAAAACAAAGACAAGATAACTCATTTTTCTCCTTAGATGGTTTTATTAGAGTTATGTTCATTGATTACGAATTCAGTAATTTCATGAACAGTGTCTTAATATCCTACAATCCTCACAGCTAGTATTGACTCAATATAAAATGCGGACCCTAATGTTACAACTTGATACCAAGAAGTTTCAGCTATCAAAGCAAGTAGTGAAATTGATTTACGAACTGCTTTCAATAACTACCAAGTAATAACGAACTCCATTAGAGCATTAAATGTTTTCATTATCGCTAGTCAAATCCTTGTAAATAGTAAATAATATTCGAAGAGTACTAGAAACCCTAAATGACAAAGTGTCTATGTAAGAGTAAAGTTTAATAGTATACTACAAAAAAGTACAGATTTAGCTAGATTAAGACAGATTTATAACAGTGCTCCTATAAATATGTTTGTTTGTTTCAAAGACCATTACAATTATGCAGACATTATGTCACTGCGTCTGTCATAAGGTTGAAAACAATCCTTCGTGTAACGTAATGTTATCTTTATTTGTCCAACAGAAAATTCCTTTTACAGGACAACAAATGCATGGCAGTGATGCAAAATGCCTCGCAAATGTGGATTGTTAACTACGACGACTGTAAAAAAATATCTAAATCGTTTTCCTACCTTGGAATATACAAAAATATATAATATATATATATATATAATTAAATGTGTTACTTGGAACATTAGCCTTTCCAGCGAGTCTGTACGCTACTGCAAACCCGGAGATTTGTTCAACATTAGTTATAAGTTGTGAGACAGATCTTTTCGTGCAAGGTCAGAACCTCATGCATAAAGGCCGAGCGCGATAAATGACTTTATGACATAAGAAGTTGTCTATGTTATTTTTTTAATTTGCCTCTTGATATTTGTCAATTTAAAATATTTTGTATTTATGTCGAATAAATAAGAATATTTCATGTATTTCACTAAAATTAGAGAAATTGTTGGAAGCGCCGTAAATAATTTATTTCTCATTTAATTTCGCACAAATTATGAAAAACAGTTAACGAAGTTTGAAGAATGGTGCAAAGACAATAAAGTTGTGTTAGAAAATGTTTTACCTGCATATTATCAATTACCATATTTTAAATATACCATTTATTACACGGATAAACTACATACTATGTTAAATCATGTGATTATTTGATATTTAGTTGAATACATTTGAATTTGGCAGTTCAATTCTACACTTTTTGGCGTTTGAATTTGAAATGAAATTTCAATTAACCACTCTTGAAAAACTAAATTGCACCAGATTAAAAAAGCGCGTTTATAATGAATCATCATTTTCAATACTCTAATAGCGTTATTATAGCAGCAAATTAGAGGAAAATATTTTTTCACCACTGCGCACAAGCCTCAAGGAAACGTACGCCATAATTCGGAAGTTAGATAGGTGTTTCTCCATATGTAATTATAATAATAATAATAATAATGTATATATTTGTCAATTATTATGTCAATTATAAATTACAACATAAATTGCTATCTGCTTCTGGGTTTCCGGGCTGGAACCGCGTCACTAGTATATCTGCCGACGTTTCGTACCCATTTGTATGGGACATCTTCAGGGCTGAACTACTGCACTGAAACTGGTGTTTCAGTGCAGTAGCAGCCCGGAAACCCAGAAGCAGATAGCATGGACCACGACCGCGGAAGTCTACGTACCAAATTTACAACATAAATTCTTATTTAAACAGTTATATATTTCCCAGTCAGACATCTATGATCGGGAACCATGATTTGGGGACCTTACTTAATTAAATAAAAATTTTTTAAATGATCAAGTTCTTTATTTTTTGCTTATAACTCATACTTTTATATTTCCATCATTGCCGTTATAAAATGATTTTGAATAATAATTTTAATGTTATAATTTTTGTAAAATTAAAAATTTTACGGCATTCAAAGTTTTTTTGACATTTACTTGTCAAATATTGTGTAAATATTGGCCTAATTATTTTGACAAAATATGTTTCTTCGCAAATGCTGCTTTTTAATTGAAGACGATATGTCGATTGCTTCCTTTGATAAACCTTGTTCTTCTCTAAGCAGGTTTGCAAATATAGTATATTGATTCCTTTTTATTTATTTTAAGACATTTTAGAGCGTCTTTAGCTGGATATGAACTTCAGAGTATGCTTGATAAGGAAATAATATATATAAAAACAAGTCCAAAGATTTGGTACGATACCGAAGACGAAAATACATATACAGGGCCGGAAATGGAAGATCAATCATCGTCGACACGAACGAGAAGCAGCAGTTCAAAACGAAGCTCCAGACAACGAACACCTAATAAAGGATATGTTATTATAAAAAAATACACACCAACATCTGTGGAAAATAATGAGGATTTTAAAAAGGCCCAAATTATACTTCTAAATAATTCACGGGGTAAGTTCGGAGTATGTGTAAAATAAATCAGAATATGTCATTTTTCAATAATCACAGAATCTGCTTCATATGTATTTCCAACAAAAAGAAACGTATCTTCATGTAAGTATCCATTAATTAATTAATATATTAATATTATTAATAGGACAATTTGCAGCAACAAGCAGGATGCTAGATTGGTTCATGGGTTGTTGCTGGAGATGTACACCGGGTTGCCAACAAATTCCCAGTTTAAATATGTAAAGCTGTGAAGCCGATAGTGTTACTTTATTAAAAATTATTAAACATCTTTAATATCTCAAATATTTTAAAACTGAACACATATTTTAAAACTAAATGTTTACCACCCACCACCCTATGTGTATATTTTCATCATGTAATATAACTAAACAATTTATAGTTGCGCATTTCGTTGGTATATAAGTTACTAATATTAATCGAATAAACTTACGTATGGAGTAAAAAATTTATGGAGCAATTTTAGTATACTTTTTCTGCAACTCTAAATATATCGTAAAAATGTACAGTAGTAGCATTTCATTAAAGGTACAAAGGCTTGAACCTACCCATCATTGATATTAGAAAATTTCTACTGAATATTTTATGTTCAAATATTATATTGTATGAATATTATATATATATTATATCCATAATCCCGTATTCGCCCAACTCAATTAAAGTTTATAACGAATGGGCTATTTAAAAGTTTAAATTTAAAAATGCAATAAAACAAAAACGGTTTGAAATTTTGCCATATTTATTTTTTTGTTGTGAAGTACAATTGTTCCGGTTAGAGATGAAATATTATTTCATTCATGAGGCTGCCGCGGTTGGCCTCACAGTATCTCATTCGATCGGACCAATTTTCGAGCACTTTTTCGAGTGTATGGGGTCGTATCTCGGCAATGACATCACGAATGTTAGCCTTCAAATGTTCAATTGTCTCTGGTTTGTCGGCAAAACACTTGTCTTTAACGGCGCCCCACAAAAAATAGTCCAACGGTGTCAAATCGCAGCTTCTTGGCGGCCAATTGACATCACCATTTCGGCTAATTAAACGGCCATCAAACGTTTGACGCAATGAATCGATTGTGGCATGAGATGTGTAGCAAGTTGCACCATCCTGTTAAAACCAAACATCGTTCACATCAATACCATGAAGAGCGGGTACAAAAAAATCGGTTATCATGGTGCGATAGGTGTCTCCATTGACCGTAATGGTTGCGCCGTCCTCATTTTCGAAAAATATGGGCCAATGATGCCTCCGCTCCACAAGCCGCACCAAACAGTCACTCATAATGGGTCATCGTGCAGTTTCTTGTTGACCCTTCTAGCGAAGCGAAAACGAAGCGGATGGTCATGCGGCTTCAACTCTTGAACCAATTGAACTTTTTAAGGCGTCACACCGAGATCTTTTCGCAAAATTCGACGTAAACTAGTGCGTGAACTGTTCAATTCTTGAGAACGATGACGAATTGATGTTGATGGATTCTCACGCTACTCTCTCAGCCACAGCTAAGATATTTTCACTTCTACGCACTGGACGAGCACGCTTGCGTCTTGGCGCATCAACAATGAAACCAGTTTCACGAACTTTCGCAATAAACTTGCGTATACCGGGCACTGTTGGTCCTTCTCTGCGACCAAATTTTGTACGACATTTTCGTGCAATTTCCGACTAATTATCTTTGTTTTGGAAATAAATTTCCAATAAATCCCAACGTTGCTCAAACGTAAATTGATTCATTTCGTTCAGTGGAGATAATATACTGAATTTTGTGACAAAATAGAATGACATAAGTATTGCCACATTCCAAATAACCGGTGGTTCAAATTTAAACCGATAGATGGCCCACCCGTTATAATATGTTTGTGGCTCTTTAAAAGCAAGCCTATGCGTGCATTCTAATAAACCCAATCATGAACAATTGTTTCTTCCATTTATATCAGGTTGTTACAAATATAATGTCCGTTTTTTCCTTCAGTCTGAACTGAATCGCACCTGTGTGAAGACGTATATGTTTTTGGTGAAAATTATTATTGTATTTGTAGCAAAGGGTATTTATTTTGAAGTGTGTACCTGTTCCATTTCTTGGAAAGATTAATACACCTGTCCTTGTCTCGCCTATGGAAATGCTGTCGGCAAGAGATATTCTGGCAATTTACCTCTTTCAATTTAAAATGGGATTAAATGCAGCTGCAGCAACGCGAGAAATTAATCAGACGTTCGGTGAAACCACGTGTAATGAACGCACATTACGGCGATGGTTTATAAAATTCAGCGAGGGAAATTTTGATTTGGAAAATGAGCCTAGCGGATATGCGCGTAGCACCGTTAATGGCGATGAGCTGCGTGTAGAAGTTGAAAGTAATCCGTCGACAACAGTGCGTAGCCTTGCAGAAACATTTCAAGTGTCCATTGCCACCATTAGTCGTCACCTTTCTTCGATTGGTAAAGTGAAGAAACTCGATCGATGGGTGCCGCACCAATTAACGGAAGCCAATAAGCTCCGTCGATTAGAGGTGGCTACCTCTTTGGCTAATCGACAGAAAGTTGAACCGTTTCTTCATCGAGTGGTAACGTGTGACGAAAAGTGGATACTTTATGATAATCGGAGAGGGTCAGGACAATGGTTAGATCGAGGTGAAGCACCAAGACAGCATGCACGAGCATCACTTCACCCGCGAAAGATTATGGTGACTGTATGGTGGACCAGTAAGGGTATTATTCACTAATCATTTTTGCAACCTGGTGAAACCATCACGGCAGCGTCCTATTGTGCCGAACTGGAAACTATGCATGGAAAATTGAGCCGCTTGCAGCCCTCACTAGTCAATAGATCCATACTTCTTCATGATAATGCAAGACCTCATGTTGCACGACAGACAATCCAAAAACTTTCGGAATTTGGTTACGAAATTCTCCCTCACCCACCTTATTCACCTGACCTTTCGCCAACTGATTTTCATTTTTTCCGAAGTTTAGACAATCACTTAAAAAATAGGGACTTCCCTGATCGGGAGTCTGTAATAGCAGTGTTTGAGCAATATGTGAGCCGTCAAAACCTAGATTTCTTTTCAAAGGGAATTTTTCAGCTTCCAGGCCGTTGGCAACAAACTATTGATGTAAATGGAGACTATTTTGCAGAATAAATATTTATATTTTTTTAAATTTGGACTTTTTTTTATTCCTTACAAAATCGGACATTTCATATGTAACAACCTAATAAGTTAACGTAAAAAGGGTCAGTCAAACTTTGGAAGCATGAGAGTGTGTAATCTATTTAATTTTTTCAAGAAACTATACAAAGAGCAACACGCAAACTTCTAAACTGAAAATGTTTATTCTCAAATTTATCTATTATTCCTAATTTTTTCATGTCCCACTTATATACAACCGAATTTATCAGTTTTAGGTATAATAAAAGATAATTCATACAATACATTAAAACCATGCTTACATTTCTTAGTGAAAGTTCGAGAACAAAAACACTCGTTTCTACAAAATTCGGAATTCATCAGAGAGTGTGTTTGGATCGGTATTGCACTTGATTTATACAGGTGATTAATCCACTAGTATCAATATTTCTACAGCTACATTTGACACAGGAATATTAGCTCTATACAAAACACCAAGTACAACTTCTATCAGTCTTCAATTACACTGGGTTATCTTACTCATAACAAGTTAATAACTTTAGATGCAAACTTGTTTTGAGTGGTAGGGTCTAGTGTCTTGTTAAATGGAAATTTCCTCATTACAGATCTGTTACTCGAGGTATACCACACGGTTCATTATTAAATATTCTACTATTCATTATATACATTTCTTTTGTTTAAAGTTTTAGATACAGCAGGATGCATATGTACGCTGACGATATTCCAATATCACTCATTTTCTGACACTGATAATCATGTGGCTATTGAATGAGTTAATTACGGATTAAATGTAATTTCGAAATGGTCATCTATCCATATAGTTGTATAGAATTCTTCTGCTACCCTGTTTCGACGGACTGCTATTTTAATATGTGTGTATCTGCGTGTTGAGCCTAGAGCGAGAAAGTTAGGAATTGGTTTAGATACGAAGCTGAGATTTGAAACATATATACTTGAAAGAAATAGACGCGCGTACATTAAATTAAAATGAATCTTTCCACATAGACACTATCTTAGGATTGACAGTAAATGTAATCTGTGTCTCACTCGTATTGTGTGTGTCCATTCTGATGTGAATTATACGGACCATACTTAAAGGTCAGTCTTGTGCATTCATAGAGTTTAGAATTCATACTTCACATAGATTTTTAGTAAAGAAACTTGACTGCGTTACAGATAATGTGATATGTCTTTGTATACTGAACAACTATGAATTGTGATGACTAAAAATACTAATATTAGGTTTTAAAAGGGTTTATTTTATATACTTTAGATTGTAGAATAAGAATACAAAATAAATTAAATAAAAGAATAAAATAAGTTGTAAAATCAAATTAAATATTTACATATAATTACAACAAATTTCTATAAACCAAATCGTGCTGGCGTTCTTCTGGGAGTTGCCCCCGCGGATATAATTTCTTGTCCCTTGTTCAAAGCGGCTTCCCGTTTCTCAGCGGCTTCTTTTCTGGCTTTCATTTCCTCTTGAGCTACTTGCATTTGGTTTTCCATTTCTTGTAAATGTTCTGCTGCTTGCTTTTTCTTAGCCCTGCCTGACTTCCCAGTTTCTTTCAAGGAGAAGAACATAGGGCCCAACTCAGCCAACCAATGTCCATCTACAGACGTGACGCACTGCATATATTCTCTTGCAGTCATGACCAATTCATGATATACCACATAATCGGGCGTGTTGCCCAATCCAAACAGAGCTGATGTCGGATGCAAATGACAAGGCATACCAGTTCTACAATTTACATATTCGCCAATACCTTTCAATCTAGCTGCTTGATGGAAATAAGCTGAAAATTGAGAAATATAAGATATATTTATGTGTTAATTATCGAATAATGTACCTGAGCATATACATTTTCTAACAATATCCCAATCTGTTCCACATGACTTAATTTCCAATTTTTGTTGAATAACAATATCTTTTAATTGTTGTCTAACTTCTCTAACCTTTCTCATAGCTTTGATGTGAATAAAATGTTCATTACACCAATGTGATGAGTAACTGAAACAAATGGAATTTTGATTTAAAAAACATAATTATACATAATTTCGATCTATTTTTTAGTTTAAATATGATAACTAAAATTTTGCAGATACTATCATTTTACAATTGATTAAACAATGAAATATTCTACAAAGAGAAAAAAAATACATAATAAACATTAGGCTATTAATCAAGGTTTTGACTAAAGTAACCAGAACTAAAGAAAATAGTGACTAAGTGCTTCAAACTGTCAGGGCTTATCAACTCTTCTGCGCTAAGACTTAACTTTTTTTATATGCCAATGCAAAGAGTAAAAGGTTGGTCTGATTGATATTTATGATAAGCAGAATATGATATCGGCCGTATATAGTCTGACAATGCCCCTTGTAAATGGTGCTAAGTTGTTGCAAGAAGTGAAGGCTTGTAGTGTTATTAAAATATAAATCAAAATTTTTACAACATTTGATTGGATTCTTTCAAAGCTCTGCAATGTCCAATTAAAAACATTTTAATA
Organism: Dermolepida albohirtum; assembly: GCA_031893035.1. Classification (NCBI taxonomy): domain Eukaryota; kingdom Metazoa; phylum Arthropoda; class Insecta; order Coleoptera; family Scarabaeidae; genus Dermolepida; species Dermolepida albohirtum. The sequence continues at coordinate 30,874 of JAVIWB010002491.1, forward strand.
ATGAAAAATTTAGTTACACTTGTTACAATAAAATAAAAAAATTGTTTGTAATGTATTATACGAGGCAGATAATTTCGGAAGGTCATTGCTCATACAATGGAAGGGTTTCTCGCATTTATATGTAATACTGATGGATATCTCAGAAGTGAACCGGCTCCCGAATGAGGCTCTTTAAAAATATACGGATGTTGTGTAAAAATTGTTATTTATAAAAGAAATATATTTTGAAGGCAGTTATTTTTAAGTAGACAAAGATAACGTCCTATAGAAAATGTGTTATAGCATTTTATAAATATGTGATACCACCACTGTTCGCAATGTTTGTATACACGAAATACAATTTTCTTTAGTATGATGATAATAATGAATAGTCTATTCAATGTTTGTATTTTGTAAAAGTAGAAGCTGAATAAATATATAGTGATGATGTTATGACTATTATTTTATCACAATGTGTTATATTTTGATGTTATATTCATATATAAATTAACATACGTATAAGATATATGAAATCTAAACGACTCAAGTTAAACCCTTCTATAGAAACCCATCTTTGCACAAATCGAGAACCGATGAGCCGTATTCCTCAAACCACAATCACTCGAATGGACTCCTTTGATTATCACTAATGCGACAGTCAATATGGGAAATACTGTTGTCAGCAACATAGATCAGAATGTAAAACTTACCAACTCGAATTGGTACAATTTGGTGGCAAGGTGCAATTTTGGAGAAATGCCATCGTAAACTTAATATCAACATATTATTATATAATCTTATATCAAAGTAATTAAATAACCTTTATTTGT
>JAVIWB010002492.1:0-31877 GCA_031893035.1 Dermolepida albohirtum
ATCCTGAACAGACCCCAAGCCAACAACCTATAACGTTCGTGAAAATTTGAATAGAAAAGTAAATAAATCAATAGTATTGTTACATAATACACACGCTAAAATAAGTCTACATGAAAAAGAAGAAATTCGGCAGTATCAAAAGATGTTTATATGTCTTTAAATTCTACTTAAACAGTAACTTTAATAGTTAATACAAAAGCAAAAATTCGTGAAAATTTGAATAGAAAAGTAAATAAATCAATAATATTGTTACATAATCTACACGCTAAAGCAAGTCTGTACACGAAAAAGAGAAATTCGACAGTATCAAACGATGTTTATATAAGTAATGTTCAGTTATATCTGAACTACTTTCTTTAAATTCTACTTAAACAGTAACTTTAATAGTTAATACAAAAGCGGTAGAAGTGTATTAGAGCATAACACTAGTTATAAATAAAGCAATCAGAATAATACGTGGTTTGTTGAAGGGGGATGTTATGGCATGGATTATTATAAATCAACCAATGTGCAATGTTATTTTTTAACTTTAAATGATTAAACATTCAATATTTATTAATAAATATTATTATATAGACATATGTATAATAGAAATTTAACAATGAATAATAGTTATAAAATTATATTGAAGCAGTGGAAAGAAAATAATTTCACCTACTACTATTTTGGACACAATTAAATATAAATTCTTCATTTTATGTTATAATTGTAGCAGTTACTACAATTTAATAATAGGGGTCTGTTTTCCTTCCGCATTTTAACTGGTTCAGAATTGTTCATCTGAAAAATTTTATATAAGAAAGTTATTTCAAATTACACCAGCTTTTATTCGAACGAACATTAGGACCTATTCTCAATTTATTTAAGAACTGACTTCTTCTAATTCAATCGAATTATCTTACTTCAATGCAGTGTTTAATTTACATTTTTTTATACGAAAGTATGTATACTTAAAAATAAATATTGGGTCTGGGAAAAAGTTCGTGGCGTTTTTCCCGATAGATGGCATTGGTTGCCGATAACTAAAGAACAACAAGTCACAGCGACACCACCGACGGCTCGTTTTTTAGATGACCTTCCGAACGTTAGTTTGAGCGTAGAAACATTGTAATCGGTGCAGTGGTTGGAAAGTTATTCGCACTTGAAAATGGAGAAGAATAATGAGAAATTTCGCTATATTCTGCAATATTATTATGATAAGGGGAAGAACGCTGCGCAGGCTTGTGATAAAATTTGTGCTGTGTACGGTGAAGGTACTTTATCGAAATCTGTTGCGCGGAAATGGTTCGCTCGCTTTCGTTCTGGAAATTTCAATGTGAAAGATGAGTCACGCTCCGGTCGTCCAATCACTGAAAAATCTGATGAAATTCTTGAAAAAGTCCAACAAGATAAGCATATCAGCAGTGTCGATATTGGCATGGAGCTAGGCATTGACCACAAACCTGTTTTGAACCATTTACACAAAGCTGGTTACAAAAAAAAGCTTGACGTATGGGTTCCTCATGAGTTGAGCGTGAAAAACATGATTGACCGAATTAACATCTGCGATGCGCTGCTGAAACGGAATGAAATCGAGCCGTTTCTGAAACGTTTAATAACCGGAGATGAAAAATGGATTACGTACGATAATCGGAAGCGTAAAAGATCGTGGATAAAGGATGGTGAGCCGTCACAAGCGTTCGCTAAGCCAACATTGACGCCAAAAAAAGTGATGCTGTGTGTATGGTGGGACTGGAGGGGAATCGTCCACTACGAGCTACTTCCAACTGGTCAGACGATTGATTCTCAACTCTACTGTGCACAACTAGAGAGATTACGCCAGGCGATTGAAAAAAAACGGCCCGAATTGATTAATAGGAAAGGTGTTGTCTTCCATCATGACAACGCCCGACCACACACTTCTTTGATGACCCGTCAAAAATTGAGAGAGTTTGGTTGGGAAGTTTTGATGCACCCACCTTACAGTCCGGATATAGCACCCTCTGACTATCATCTGTTTCGATCTCTGCAGAACTCTCTCAGTGGAATTAAGTTGGTTTCAAAAGAAGCCTGTGAAAACTACTTGATTCAGTTTTTCGACCAGAAACCACAAAGTTTTTCACCGATGGGATCATGGATCTACCAAAAAAATGGCGAAACATTGTCGATAATAATGGAGCATATTCGGTTTAAATGAATTCGTCCACGCGCCATGCGGGGACCAGTTGAATTTTACTGAAAAAACGCCACGAACTTTTTCCCAGACCCAATATGTAATATTTTCTGTTAATACAAAACTAAATTATAATAATTGAACTTTATTTCTAAAACACACATGTGTTGAATTTATTAGTGTCAATACACGTTGTTTGGCGTAAAATATATTCATTAACTACTTCCAGCTGTAATAAAGCAACCCATACAGCGTCGTTTCTAGGAAACCGAATATTTGTGTTTTTCCATTGACTAGCACATTTAATTTTAATTCCGTATATTGATTTCTAAATGCCATTTGCGATTCAAATACCAATCCCGATTTTCTTTCTTTACACAGAATACACGTCTACTATTCTGTGTAGATAATTTGCTTAATACTTATATTGAAATTAATATCGCAATTTTTATTTTCGCCTATATCTTTAGCGCCAGTTTCTAGCGTGCCTGTTCATGTTTGCTATTAGTTGATTCAAACATGACCAGTATTCTAACCCGTAAGAGCCGCCGCGTGTAAGACACAGAGACTTCTCCGACCATCGCAAAGCACATACGCAGTCCTTCCACGTGTTTGTGTTTTTAGTGACCACGTGCTTAATTTCGCGTCCACGAAATATACACGGCGTCCTGACCCAGGGTGTACATACATAAACACGCAAGTACACGTATCGTTCGATACACATTTTAATATAATCCTTTTTTTATATTTTATTAGCAGTTTTTGTACATCCAGACTTACCTTTTATTACAGCTTTGCTATTACGTTTATCATATTTTATTTGTTCCTCTCGTTATTAATTATCTTTATTTAATATACTCAAGCTTTAAGAATTAATTTAAGTGAATAAAATTTTAAAAATTTAAAATCCTGTTGTTTTATTTCCACTAATAATCTTTCTTTCAGCTTAGCACACGTCCTGGACTTTTGATGCTAATCGTACACAACTACTAATTATTAACACCTTACATTACATTCAATTATTATATAATACATTACTTTCTTTTTTTTATTTGCATTTATTACAGCGCTTTCAGCTAGCCAAACACGCGCTCGTAATAAATTAATCTAACCATCACGTGCAAATAACTATATTTACTGTTAAATAATATCTCTATTATTATTTATTAAGACAAAGGAGGTAATAAATTGTCTCAACTACATTCACATAACTAACCCCATTCACTCATTTTAAAAAGGAGGAGGTAATAACTACTTTCTCTCTTCAGATTGGTTAGCAAGTCTTAAATGGATTTCCTTTCAACTTCTAATACATATTCGTTACCCACCACAATTTTTTAAATCTTGCCTTTTCTTCATTCATCTGGTACATTAGTGCAAACTAATGAAATTAATATACATGTACAGAATTGTGTGCGCATTACATTACGAATGCTCCCTTTTTAAATATGTAGGTATTTCTAGGTTAGAGTAGCCATGAATAATTTGAAAATACATTAAATACATCTTGCTACGAATGTAATAAGCACGGCATATATTTTACATAGAGGCCTGTTTTAGATAATAGAAGTATTTTTAAGGTATATATTTGTAATCTGCACAGATTGATATAATAACACATATATCAAATTTTGATAAATGCTTAATTAGTACATGCAGAACTTTATTTTTATTACCTCCTCCTTTGCGAATTGAGTGAATGACGTTAGTTATGTGAATGAGACAATTTATTACCTCCTTTGTTTTAATAAATAATAATAGAGATATTATTTAGTAGAGAATATTCATTTGCACGTGATGGCTAAAATGCTTCAACGAATGCAAACAAAAAAAAAGCAATGTAGTTGAATGTAATGTGAGGAGTTAATAATTAGCAGTTGTGCACAATGAGCATCAAAAGTCCAGGACGTGCGCCAAGCTGAAAGATCACTAGTGGAAACAAAACAACAGGACTGCCCTTAAAATTCCATTCACCAAGCCAAATCAATTCTTAAAGCCCGAGTACATTAAACAAAGATAATTAATAAGATCGAAAGCAACAAATAAAACAAGACACGCAACGCAGTAGCAAAGCTGCAATAAAGGGCAAGTCTGGCTGTACAAATGCTGCTAATAAAATATAAAAAGTATTACCTCCTCCTTTGAATTAGAGATTAAAATGAATGAATGCATGACGGTTAATTCAATGTTAATGTAATGTGGATGATTGAGACAATTTATTACCTCCTTCGTTTTAATAAATAATAATAGGGATATTATTTAATAGAGAATATTTATTTGCACGTGTTGGTTAGTCAATTTATTACGAGCGCGTATTCGGCTAGCTAAAGCACTGTAATAAATGCAAATAAACAAAGAAAAGAAAGTAATATAATTGAATGTAATGTGAGGTGAGGAGTTAAGAATTAATAGTTGTGTACAATGAGCATCAAAAGTCCAGGACGTGTGCTAAGCTGAAAGAAAGATTATTAGTTGAAATAAAACGACAGGAATGCCTTTAAAATTTTATTCACAAGTTAAATTAATTCTTAAAGCTTGAATGTGTTAAATAGAGATAGTTAACAACGAGAGCAACATATAAAATATGATAAACGTAATAGCAAAGCTGTAATAAAAGGTAAGTCTGGATGTACGAAGGCTGCTAATAAAGTATTTAAAAGATTGGGTTAGATTGAAAGGTGCATCGGTCGATGCGTAGAAATACTTGCGATTTGTTTGTGAATGTGTATATCCTGGGTCAGGATGCTGTGTATATTCCGCGGGCGCGAAATTAAACACGAGGTCACAAAAAGCGCGAATAACCGTTCGCGGCACAAATACGTGAAGCACGTGTGTAGTCTGATTGACGACAGAAGGCGAAGAGGGCTGTTCTCTTACAAACTGTGGCTTTATAAGGAACCCTTAGGCTGAGGGGCTATGTGTGCGTGTCATATTTGAACGGACCAATGACACGAAAGAATAGGCACGCTAAACTGGCGGGAGACAAATTAGTATACATTAAAATTGTGATCTTAATTTCAATATAAACATTAAGCAAATGATCTACACAGAATAGTAGACGTGTATTCTGTGTAAAAGAAAAAAAATCGGGATTGGTATTTGAATCGCGAATTGCATTTAGAAATCAATATAACTGAATTGATATCGAAAAGTTGGTAACTTCAAGTACAGTCTTCGGTACCTGATTTCGGTGTTTATTGCAACCTTGATCATTTGTACGTCACTAACATAAAAGGACTCTGCATCTGAATGTATATACGAGGACCAGACAAATAACGACAGTATAATAATTTAGAAATTCAAGATCGAATTGTATTTTAAATTAAATAATTTAATTTAAAGATGATATAAGAAATTATTATATATAGAGAGTGTAATATTTTAAAATAAATTATTTGTATCATGTTCATGTTAAATATTTAAATTTATCAAAGTAAAATAAAAAACTAATACCTGTAAAGATTATGCAACATTCCAACTGCAATTACTGTTTCTCATATTGCAATCCTTTTATTGGGTTAGACAATAAAATGACAATGAATATTGTTCAAAATGGGTTTTATAACGGGTGGCGCACCAATTGTGCTACAATAAGAAATTCAAATAACTTTTTTTTTAATCCATGTATTTCATTTATTTTGTTTTATTCTATAGAAAATTCAATTTAATTTTATATAATTGTTTTTGAAGATGATAGACCGTAAATGACCTCCATGCTCATCCACGCATATGCGACACCTGATCGGAAAATTATTTATTGCGGCCTGAAGGGTTGAAGTCGGGATCGCCTCAATTATTGTTTTAATGGGGTGCTTCAATTCAGTCAAATCCCATGGTTTCGTTTTGTACACCTCCTGCTTGAAATAACCCCCCAAAAAAAAGTCTGGTGCAGTCAGGTCAGGTGACCTTGGGGGCCAACGGAGAATGGAGTTGCCTTTAAAATTTTATTCACAAGTTAAATTAATTCTTAAAGCTTGAATGTGTTAAATAGAGATAGTTAACAAGAACAAGAGCAACAAATAAAATATGATGAACGTAATAGCAAAGCTGTAATAAAAGATAAGTCTAACGATATTTAGCTGTTTAATAAAATATAAAAAGAGTTAGATTAAAATGTGCATGCGTGTACTTGCGTGTTTGTGTATATGTATATGTCCTGGATCAGGAAGCTGTGTATTTTGCGCGAACGCGAACGTAACACATGGATACAACAGACGCGGGAAAACAACTTCACGATCACGTCAAAGGAATGCGTGTGTACTCTGTCATGGTCTGAGAAGAAGTCTCTGTGTCTTACACGCGGCTGCTCTTAAGACACCCCGTATGCTAAAGGGTTAGGAAACTGGTCATCTTTGAACCACCCAATAGCAAAGGAGAATATTGGCGCGCTATATTCGACTTCCTAGAAAACGGCAGGTAGACGTTGCTTTATTACAATTGGACAGTACGTGACGAATACAAAAGATTCCTGCATTTGTATATATCACAAAAAGGTCAAGATAAATAATAATTTATGACTTGAAACTCGAACTATTTTAAAATTTAAATAACTTAATTTAAAAAACATAATATAGAGAATTATTATTTGTATGCGAAGTGTAACAAAAGGATTACATTAAAATGTGTGTCGAACGATACGCGAGTTACTTGCGTGTTTGTGTATGTACACCCTGTGCCAGGATGCTGTGTACACTCCGCAGGCGCGAAATTAAACATGTGGTCACTAAAAACACGAATAACTGTTCGCGGCACAAACACGTGGAGGACCGCGCGTAGCCTGGATGATGGCAGAAGGCGAAGAGGGCTGCTCTCTTACAAGCTATGGCCTTTTTAAAGAAACGACCAAATAACTGAAGGGGATACTGGTCATTTTTGAATCAACCAATAGCAAATAAGAACAGGCACACTAGAATTGGCGCGCAACAAATTAGCATACATTAAAATTGTGATCTTAATTTCAATATAAGTATTAAGCAACTTATCTACACAGAATAGTCGACGTGTATTCTGTATAAAAGAAAGAAAATTGGGATTGGTATTTGAATCGCGAATTGCATTTAGAAATCAATATAACTGAATTGATATCGAATATGAGTCAGTGGAAAGAATGTACCAACTTCCAGTACATTCTTGGGGTACCTGATATTACCTCCTCCTTTGCGAAAGAAAGTGAGTGAATGTGCGGTTTGTTATGTGGATGTAGGTGAATGAGGATGATTTAGACAATTTATTACCTCCTTTGTTTTAATAAATAATAATAGGGATATTATTTAATAGAGAATATTTATTTGCACGTGTTGGTTAGTCAATTTATTACGAGCGCGTGTTCGGCTAGCTAAAGCGCTGTAATAAATGCAAATAAAAAAAGAAAAGAAAGTAATATAATTGAATGTAATGTGAGGAGTTAATAATTAGTAGTTGTGTACAATGAGCATCAAAAGTCCAGGACGTGTGCTAAGCTGAAAGAAAGATTATTAGTGGAAATAAAACGACAGGATTGCCTTTAAAATTTTATTCGCAAGTTAAATTAATTCTTAAAGCTTGAATGTGTTAAATAGAGATAGTTAACAACGAGAGCAACATATAAAATATGATAAACGTAATAGCAAAGCTGTAATAAAAGGTAAGTCTGGATGTACGAAGGCTGCTAATAAAGTATTTAAAAGAAAGGGTTAGATTGAAAGGTGCATCGGTCGATGCGTAGAAATACTTGCGATTTGTTTGTGAATGTGTATATCCTGGGTCAGGATGCTGTGTATATTCCGCGGGCGCGAAATTAAACACGAGGTCACAAAAAGCGCGAATAACCGTTCGCGGCACAAATACGTGAAGCACGTGTGTAGTCTGATTGATGACAGAAGGCGAAGAGGGCTGTTCTCTTACAAACTGTGGCTTTATAAGGAACCCTTAGGCTGAGGGGCTATGTGTGCGTGTCATGTTTGAACGGACCAATGACACGAAAGAATAGGCACGCTAAACTGGCGGGAGACAAATTAGTATACATTAAAATTGTGATCTTAATTTCAATATGAGCATTAAGCAAATGATCTACACAGAATAGTAGACGTGTATTCTGTGTAAAAGAAAGAAAATCGGGATTGGTATTTGAATCGCGAATTGCATTTAGAAATCAATATAACTGAATTGATATCGAAAAGTTGGTAACTTCAAGTACAGTCTTCGGTACCTGATTTCGGTGTTTATTGCAGCCTTGATCATTTGTACGTGACTAACATAAAAGGACTCTGCATCTGAATGTATATACGAGGACCAGACAAATAACGACAGTATAATAATTTAGAAATTCAAGATCGAATTGTATTTTAAATTAAATATCATGTTCATGTTAAATATTTAAATTTATCAAAGTAAAATAAAAAACTAATACCTGTAAAGATTATGCAACATTCCAACTGCAATTACTGTTTCTCATATTGCAATCCTTTTATTGGGTTAGACAATAAAATGACAATGAATATTGTTCAAAATGGGTTTTATAACGGGTGGCGCACCAATTGTGCTACAATAAGAAATTCAAATAACTTTTTTTTTAATCCATGTATTTCATTTATTTTGTTTTATTCTATAGAAAATTCAATTTAATTTTATATAACTAATTGTTTTTGAAGATGATAGACCGTAAATGACCTCCATGCTCATCCACGCATATGCGACACCTGATCAGAAAATTATTCATTGCGGCCTGAAGGGTTGAAGTCGGGATCGCCTAAATTATTGTTTTAATGGGGTGCTTCAATTCAGTCAAATTCCATGGTTTCGTTTTGTACACCTCCTGCTTGAAATAACCCCCCAAAAAAAGTGGTGCAGTCAGGTCAGGTGACCTTGGGGGCCAACGGAAAGTGGAGTTTCTGGATATTAATTTGTTTGGGAATTTTCGTTAGAGCTCCGCCACAACCGGTCTGGCTATGTGTGCAGTTGCTCCATCTTGCTAGAACCAGATGCAGTTGAAACGGATACGTCTTCGGCGTAGTTCTGGGTAAAAAAACTCCTTCAACATCTTTAAATAACGGTCCCCATTGACAGTCACTGTTACACCGTTTTCTTCAAAGAAGTATGGCCCCACAATGCACCTTGATGAAACTGTGCATCACACGTTGACTCGTTCTGGGTGCAATTCCGTCTCATGGAGTATTTGCGGATTAGATTCACTCCATATACGGCAATTTTGCTTGTTTACGTTGCCGTTTAGATCAAAATGGACCTCATCAGGCATAAACAAGCAAAATTCCAGAGTTTGTACGGAAACAGTTTAAGTCATCATGAATTATCCGTTGTAGTGACCATCTGCTAATTCCAATTTGTGCCGATAAGTTTCGAGTTGAAACGCTTGGATTTGCCTGAATTGACGATGCTACAGCCGCGATTGTGTTTTGAACTCGAACATAGGGATCTCGATGGTACGGTCTTCGTGTAATGCTTCCAGATTCGGCAAACATGTTTACCAGCCTCATAATGGTCCATCTACTCGGGGGAGTGCCGCCAAACTTCCGCCTAAATTCCCTTTGGATGGAAATGAAGGACTGCAAACCATGGTACCGTTGCACTATCCAAATCTTCTTTTCGGTATCCCAGGCATTCATTTTAATAAATCTAAATAGTAACCTGCCAAATAAAAAAAGAATAAGCCGATTACTCGTTATTACGTTTTGTTTCTTATTAAAGAAGCTATATCGTAGTGAGGTTGGTTATTCAATAATTTCCTCTACAGAGGATTAGGCTTTTTGGATACCTACATTAAAAAAATAATTTTAACTAAATAACTAAAAACACAGTTAGTAATTCTGAAATAAATAAAATCTATACATATTTCTGCCTAATACAAAAATCTAATTTATAGCTGTTAAAAGTAATCACATTTTACGAAGTTTATTCAAGCGAATATTAAACTTTGAATTAGCTTCACGATTTGCTTTAGATTTGCATAATTGGATTATGCTTGGTATTAGTTACACAATTTTTTAATTTTGATGTTTGTGTCAAATTACATTAAGTTAGATTGGAAAAGACACGCAACCAGTTATACGATTGCGACTACTTTAAACTATTATAACGAACTAGACTGAAAACTGCAACTTAGTCTTTTTCTAGCAGATAATTTAAGAGTGTCACACCTGGAAAACTAATTCCGCACACGTTCTGTACCGTTGAAAGCCACTATGTACAGTTTGTGTTTTGGCTTTCACCAAAAAATTGGGAATTTACGGAATTAAATGTCTAGATTGCAGTAAACAATACATCGCCCAAACAAAACGATCCATAGAAACCCGGTATAAAGAACATATTGCGCAAATAAAATTCAATCGGACAGAAAAATCCGGTTTTGCAAAACGTGTTGGAAAATAATCATAGTGTTAACGCGCATTCTTCGCATTTGATAAAGAACGTGTGTAATTATCGAGAATTAGATAGGTATAAAAGCATGTACATTTTGATGAATAAAGGCCATTGACCTGGGCCCCAACCATAACTCATCTCTTTTTGGTCTCTTAAACGACAGACAAGAGAGAGTGGAATAAACGCATGTAGGTATTTTTCTTTTTTTTTTCTTTTGCCTTTTATCTTAGTTTAAGACTAGAATACAATCTTTTAAAAATTATGTGAAACGAAAATACGGTGTGCGTTTTGGCTTTCAACGATACAGATCGCGTGCGGGATTTGTTTTGTACGGGTATTTTGCCGTACTTTTCCAGGTGCGACACTGTTTAATTATCTGCTGATGATGACAACTTAGGCGTCGAAATCGTATACAGAATATGAAAATTAATGTGGAAAGGGATTATATATCAACCTTTAGTGATTAAATCTGTAAATTAAAAAGAAAATGCTGTCGATACGACCCTTACTTTTTAATATAAAGGGTGTTTCAAATTGCGCGGTTTTTTATGAATAAATAAAGTATAGATGGCGCACTGAATTTGTCTGGGTATGTGGCCATTTAAAAAGTGTGATGTATGACATTTATAAAAATGACTTTGTACACGGTACAACGACGCGTTCAAATTGTTGAATTATTTTATGAAAATTTGCGTTCTGTGAAAAGAATTTTTAGAAAATTACGTGAATTTTGTGGTTTACATAATCATCCATCTGAAAGCACTATTGAGACCGGTTCCGTGGAAGATCAAAAAAGTGAAAAATACAGTCGTAGTGGTCGTGCACAAGAAAATATTGGTTTGGTTCGTGAAAGTGTCGCTGAACATCCTGAAATGTTCATTAGACGACGTTCACAACAACTTGGACTTAGTGGATCAACAACATGGCGTATTTTACACAAGGATTTAGCTCTGAAGGCATATAAGGTTCAAATAACACAGGAACTGAAGCCATAATTTAAAAATTCGTTTATTTGTCAATTTCATCAATGAACAACTAACTGATTTTTCTCAAAAAATAATGTTTTCGATTAGGCACATTTCGAACTTGGTTTCGAACAACATTGCCGTATCTGGGGTGAGGAAAATCCACGAATTATTCATGAGAAACCTATGCATCCTAAACGAGTTACTGTTTGGTGTGCATTATGGTCAGGTGATGTAATTGGACCTTACTTCTTTGAAAATGCTGCTGGTGAAGCTGTAACTGTCAATGGTGATCGATATCGTCGGATGCTAACCGAATTTTTGTGGCCTGAATGAATGAATATTGATCTAGAGGATATGTGATTTCAACAGGATGGCGCTACACCTCACTTCGCACACGAATCAATTGATTTATTGAGAGAAAAATTTCCTGGACGTGTAATCTCAAGAAACGGTGATGTTAACTGGCCACCAAGATCATGTGATTTGACACCGTTAGACTATTTTCTTTGGGTTTATGTGAAAAGTCAGGTTTATAAAAACAATCCACAATCAATTCCTTTGAAAGATGAAATTATTCGTGTCATTGGTGAGATAGAGCCTCAATTATGTCAAAATGTCATTGAAAATTTTGACAAGAGAGTGGACGTCTGTGGAGCTGCAAGAAGATGCCATTAAAACCGCGAAATTTGAAACACTCTTTATCGTCAACGGTAGTTGCCGCCAGTGACACAATCTCCAATTTCTTGTTTAGGTAAAAAAGCTTATTTAATATATCTGAATCATATTCTTTGAAGGTGGTGAAATAAATAATTCAGTCATTTATATTCGCTAAATGAAGATTGTAAAAATGTAGAACAATCGTTACATTGCAGTATTTCCAATATTTATTGCAGAGTTTAAGTGTAGTAAGTAGAAATTTGTATTTAATATACAAAAAGTATCCTTTTTTACGACGGTATGTGATTTACAGCTGAAGGCAGTGTAAGAAGTTCGTGGTTGAAAACTGGTTGCCTTGGAAGGCTGTGGCTGTAGAAAGAATAATTATTCAACAATATGAACTTCATCATCTTTACAATTCTAATTTTTAATGTTTTTATTACTCAAACCATTAACTGCATGTGCTTTCAGGCCGCCAACGAATTGGGACGTTGTCGGATATTACAAAATAAGTTCACCTAAGTCCTATTTTAATCACGTCTTTGTTACTTGCATTAGTTTTCAAAAATAAAATTGGGAAGATGCTATCTGCTTCTGGGTTTCCGGGCCGGAACAACGTCACTTGTATATCTTCTGACGTTTCGTACCCATTTGTATAGGACATTTTCAGGACTGAGCTACTGCACTAAAACTGATGTAAGTCGATAGTGGACGGGTTTATATATGGGTCATGGGTCCATGGAGCGTTACGGTTGCGGTTGGGTAGTTTGAAGATGCAGGATTGCCAAGCGTTGTGTAGGGTGTAGCCATCATCGCGGTTAAGGTAATTAGGGTGCTTAGAGATCTCTATAATTTCACGGATTTTGTGACCATAGTAATGGTTAGTGCGGGACAGGATCTTGGTCGAATTAAACTGAATATGGTGCCCGATTTCCAGCCTATGCTCGGCAAGTGCAGAACCGGCTGTGCGTAGCAACCTAGTACAACGCTGATGTTCAGAAACACGAGTGCTGACAGACCGCTTTGTTTCACCAATATATACCCTGCCGCATGAGCAAGGAATCCTGTACACACCAGGTGATTCTAAAGAAACATGGTCTTTTACGGAAAAAGGGTCAGATAATTTGGAATTGGGTTTGAAGATGGTTTTGATATTGTTTTTGAGAAGGTTTACTGATATAAGTGACGCGGTTCCAGCCCGGAAACCCAGAAGCAGATAGCATGGATCACGACCACGGAAGTCTACATACCAGATCTTGGGAAGATTTTAATTGATTCAACAAATTTTTTATTCCTTTGATGTTTCACGGGCATCTTTATAGGATGATGGCATATCGCCTCGAAATCGAAAGTATTTCCAGGTATCCATAACAAAAAATTATTAGAAAACAGAATGTATACCTTTCTTTCATAAAATAATAATGTAAATAAGAGCACAATTGCTTTCGAGGTCAAATAGAGATGTATAATCATAAAATTATTTTAACAGTTGTCATCACTCAACTTGTAACAGATGACAAGTAAAAACTAAGCTATTAATAAAAATGGAACGATATACGCTTCAACAACACATTAAAATTCACTATAAAAATGGTGAAAATTTCGCGATCACAGTTCGCAAAACTAAAGCACCTTCTCCTCCAGCAATTGTGAAACTGGTGGAAAAATTTGAGCTGTTGTGACAAGCTAGTGATGTGAAGAATAGAACTCGTTCAAGAACAACTGAGAATATTGCTGCTATAACCCATAGTGTTGAGGAAAACCCAGGTTTCTCCATTTCTCGCTGATCTTTAGAATTGGGCATTCCACAAACGACATTACACCGTATTTTGCATAAAAACTTATCTTAAGTTTTTAAAGTTCAGTTAACACAAGAACTCACGCCTACCGACCATCAACAACGTCGTGTCTTTGCCGATTGGCTCCTTGAAATAACGATACCATCGCTCTTTTGCGTGAAAAGTTTCCTGGCCGTGTGATTTCTCGAAGAAGCGATCACAATTGGCCACCGAGATCTTGTGATTTAACACCTTTAGACTTTTTTCTTTGGAGCTACGTGAAAGATAAGGTCTATGGCAAGAGCTCACAATCGAATCAAGACCTGAAAGATGGAATTCGTGAAGTTATCGAGGACATACAGCCGCAAATGTGCGAATTGGTGATGGAAAATTTCATGAAAAGAATATGATCCTGCAAGCGTAGCCGTGACGGCCATTCGGCCGATATTGTTTTCCATTATTAATGGCATACCCTCCTCTTTACAATTAAATAATCCGATGATTTCGCTTAAAAATACTCGTTTTTCTTTACATATCAAAATTAAACCTCTTATTACAATAGAAGACCCGTTAAGACAATAGCATGCATTTTAAGAAATAATAATAGACACATATGTATTTAGTTAGTTACACTATACTTACTTTCCCAGAAAATAAATTTTTATAGAATAAAAAATGTATTGAAACAGAGTGCCCAATAGTACAGAATATTAATGCATTATTATGTATCAAGTTAATGAGAAAAATTTTCGAAATTTTGCTTCAACTGATTTAAAGTATTAAACGTTATGAAAAAAATGTGAACGCATGAAGAATAATTAAAAGATGCAAAAGATATATGTATGTAGATGTTGATGCTCTATTGAAAAAGCTATGAAATTGGAGCTAAATAGACCAAAATTACTTGCCAATAATTGACCAGCTCTTCAGATTTGTTACAATGAAATTAAAAAATTACTTATGCCAGTTGTTACTTATTTAAGTAAGAACTAAGAAGAGACACATAAGTGTACTGTCGTAGACAGATGTAAAAGGTGGGCCATTTAAAAGTTTAAATTTAAAAGTGCAATAAAAGAATAACGGTTTAAAATTTTGCCAAATTTATTTTTTGTTGTGAAGTACAATTGCTCCGGTTAGAGATGGAATATTATTTCATTCATATGGCTGCCGCGGCTGGCCTCACAGTACCCCATTCGATCGGACCAATTTTCGAGCACTTTTTCGAGTGTATGGGGTCGTATCTCGGCAATGGCACCACGAATGTTGGCCTTCCAATGCTTTAACGGAGTCCCACAGAAAATAGTCCAACGGTGTCAAATCGCAGCTTCTTGGCGGCCAATTTACATCACCATTTCGGCTAATTAAATTGATTGTGGCATGAGATGTGTGACAAGTTGCACCATCCTGTTGAAACCAAACATCATTCACATCAATACCATGAAGAGCGGGCACAAAAAAATCGGTTATCATGGTGCGATAGGTGTTTCCATTGACCGTAATGATTGCGCCGTCCTCATTTTCAAAGAAATATGGGCCAATTATGCCTCCGCTCCACAAGCCGCACCAAACAGTCACTTGTAATGGGTGCATTGGCTTCTGTAATACCACGTGTGGGTTTTCTGAGCCCCAAATACGGCAATATTGCTTGTTAACGTACCCACCAAGATGAAAATGAGCTTCATCCGAAAAGATGATTTTTTTGGCAAAATCGACATCATCGTGCAGTTTCTCGTTCAACTCTTGAACCAACTGAACTTTGTAAGGCGTCATACCGAGATCCTTTCGCAAAATTCGACGTAAACTGGTGCGTGAAATGTTCAATTCTTGAGAACGATGACGAGTTGATGTTGATGGATTCTCACGCACACTCTCAGCCACAGCTTCGATATTTTCGGGTGTACGCACTATACGAGCACGCTCACGTCTTGGCGCATCAACAATGAAAGCAGTTTCACGAACTTTAGCAATGAACTTGCGTATACCGGGCACTGTTGGTCCTTCTCTACGACCAAATTTTGTACGACATTTTCGTGCAAGTTCCGACCAATTGTCTTTGTTTTGGAAATAAATTTCCAATAAATCTCAACGTTGGTCAAGCGTAAATCGATTCATTTCGGTCAGTGGAGATAAAATGCTGAATTTTGTGACAGAATAGAATGACATAAGTATTGCCAGATTCGAAATAACCGGTGGTTCAAATTTAAACCGATAGATGGTCCACTCGTTACACACATGACCAAATAACTATTTGTATATTCTTCAACAAAGATCAATAAAGTCAAGAAATCTTCAAATGTAATTTTAAATTATACGTAAGCAATACGTTTCTGTTGAAGTTATTGCTTCTAAAGACTAAATGTCCGTTTTAGAAGATCTGGGCAACCAGTTTAAAAAGTGCATTATTTTGACTGTGTCATGCAAAAATATATAATCTGACATAGCTATACAAATTCTATTTTGTCTTATAAAGTTTTACGGGCATATCAACATGTACGAATTGGTTTTTTATAATTAAAAAATTAACAATACTATCTGCAAATAAGTAAAACTAACTTTTGAACTTATTAATAATAGTAGAACAGATTTGTGCGTTTTTGTATTAATATATTTAATGGTGTTAATATTATTAAAAGGCCTTCATAAATTAAAGAGCTACATCTTTCTATCGTTATTAAAATACGCAGGCTTTGATCAGCAAGTGAAATTGCTTGAATTTTTTTCAGAGAAATGCCGTCTTCTGTTTTTTTTGTAATAGACGTTCAAGTAAAGTTGGAACCACCAAAATTTGCCGGTGTATCAATAACGTCGCAAAATATGAGCATATATCGGCATTTGTCTAATTCATCGGTAGTCACGTGTGTTGAAAAAAGAAAGGGCGCAAACATTTTTCTAATAGAGTTACGCGCTACGTCTTGTCAAGAAATCGTGAAAAAATAAAAGCAGACGTATGCAGAGCATGTGTATTATTCACACATGTGTCGTGTATAATACATATAAAAGAGTTTTGACTTGTGAAATTTATCTTTTCCACGGTTCCGATATTGCCATCTTCCTTGTATTTACCGCTATTTGCTATTGTTCTAACAGCTAATTTATCATATTTATTTCATCATCCTTGTAAGTTTATATTTGGATAACCACGTAGGCAGCTTTTACATTTGTTATTTACAGGTGAGGTACATATATAGTACATTATCACATCTGACAGCAATATAAATATATAATTTAATTTGATATCTTCACTTCCTGTCTAGATCTTATTCTATACGACAGTGTTCATGTGTTCGGAAACATTCCTGATTTAACTTTATCTAAAAGTAGATCACGTAAATATACCAAGTGTTATGAAATCTACAATGAAAGTAGAATGTAGGCGAACGGTCTACGTTAATATCGCCATCTATTGATAGGAACGAAAACTTATTTTATGCAATTATTTTGTGGTTATATAATTTTAAATTTTTATTCTTGTTTCCATAACAGATTTATATTTTTGTTTAAAAATTTCCAGTTACACAATGGCAAATCTATTATAAATAAAAATATAAGGGTTCATAAGTCTAAGATAATTTATTAAGATGGTACATATTTTCAATTAAATAAAGAATAATGTAACATAAATTAAACATAAAAATATTTGTTTTTATTTTTTAAATAATGCTTTTGAAATCTATTTTGAGCTAACGTTTGTATCACATTACTTGTTTCAACATACTTCTTGCCGCACAATACAGAGCGTTTCAAAAAGAATGTACGTATTTCGAATGCATATATTTATTAAACTTTAAGACTTACGAATATGAACCTTTACAAACATATTTACGAACCTCCCAAGTTCTGATTCCAGATCTTCAATATGTCCTCCATCAGCTACACGGACAATATCACATCGATACTCAAATTCCTCCCATACTCGGGCAAGCATGTCCTTCGTCACTGATGTTATGGCAGTGCGGATCCGGTTCTTCAACTTTTCCAGGTTCTGTGGGAGTGATGGTACATAAACATTGTCTTTAACGAAACCCCACAGGAAGAAGTCACAGGTGTCAAATCCGGTGACCGTGGAGCCCAGCTGAGACATGTTAAGTCGCTAGCTCCTTGTCGACCAATCCAACGGTTCGGTAGAGTTTCATTTAGATATTCACGCACTTGGCGACACCAGTGAGAGGGTGCCCCGTCTTGTTGCAAAATGAAGTTGTCAAAGAAGAATGAGCCGTAAGCAGATGATCGGAATATCGCACAAAACACATTGATTTAAGGCGAATCCCGTACATGTTCAATGGCTGCATGTGGGTTCTGTAATCCTCAAATTCGAACATTGTGTTTGTTTACCAGACTACCAGCATGGAAAGCCGCTTCATCAGTGAACACGATGCGTTGTGCGAAAGTGTTATCATTGTCAATAGCATCATGAATCTCGTTACGAAATGTGACGCGTAACTTGTACGGCTTCATAACCAACCGACGTCTCGCGCAACATTTTCTTGAGAAACACGAGAGCGGCCAGGACTCTTTCCTTTACACATCCTGTATCTATAAACTGTCGATTACATCTGCGAATGTTCCACCCATTCGGAGGATCAATTTGGTAGCTCAGCTTGAAACGTCTCTACACTGTAATCACGGAATTGCACTTGGCAAACTCGAGAACACAAAATGATTTCTGCTGCGGAGTAACCATTTGAAACATATGACGGTTACCAAGAAAAACAGAAGACAACTGACATCTAGCGGCTATTATATAAACTAGACTATGTATTCGTTTCTCCAATAGCCGAGCCGAGGCGTAGCGATCGATAGTTTGGACAAAGTAATACTTTGTAATACATATATTCTTTTTGAAATACGCTGTATATTATTTGTTTCTTTAATATAGTAATACAGTATTAATTTTATTGTTTGATTTAGAACTGTTGCTTTTACAGCATATTTATATGATGAGCTATATTATTTTTGTGACATTTAGCATTTATTTGACTATTTGCCATATATTTATAAATGTAGATGTTTCACTAAATTTGTCTCCATTGCCTGTTCAAGAACCAATGAAATCTCTTAAAAATATGTACTATTTTGGCGCAATATTTGAATCACTCCATCTTATTCTGAGACAAGGTATAGCAAAGGTTGAACAATTCTCCGGGTAATCAGCGTCAGGAACCAATGGTGAACGAAAGAGCACTGCCGATAGCTTGAATCATGTCAATGACGCAAAGATGCCTCCTAATGGTCGATTGTTAACTGCGACGGGTGTAAATACATTTCGAAATCGTTTTCTAACTTTTGGAACTTATCGTACACTTTAAAACACCAAGTTAACATTCACCACCTTAACTGCTGTCGAAAACCGCAGGGCATTGTTAACTTGATTGGTGATATGAGCAAACACGCACTAAAGTTAAAATTATTTATTTAACACAAGTATAATGTTTAACTTGGTTACAACTCTTATGTTAAATATCGCGATGTACTAAATCTTTGTCTGCTATTGATGCTATGAATTTATTATGTTCGTGTGTACACGTTGAAGGATATGCTATGGATATGATCTCTCTGTTACTAGCTGATTATATAGAAAGGGTACTAGGAAAGTTTAGCAATATGACGCAACGATGAATCGTAGGAAGCTGCTTGTTGCTGCATGTTGAGACATGTTCATACGTGCATAGTAGCCGCCGCGCCATGTCGATGGGCTTAGTTATTCGTTAGCAGTGAGAGTGTAAAGTGCTTGCGATGGCATCGTGATCACGAAATGAGATAAGGGCAGTTTTGCCTTATAATTTCGCGCGTGGTTTAAACATAGACCAGTGCTTCGAAGAAATGACTCTTGCACTAGGTGATGTTTGTCCTCATCGCACAACGATATTCAGGTGGTATACAGAAATCCAAAGGGGAAATTTAACTGTGGAGGATGCTGAGAGGCCGGGAAAGCCACGAACGTCAATTACGGAGGAAAACGTTACTACTGTGAGGAAAATGCTTGGCGAGGGCAGGCGAGTGACCTACCAACAGATAGAGGGTACTTCAGGTCTAAATGCACCAGCAATTCGTTCGATTCAGGATGATCATTTGCACGTGAAGAAATTTTGTTCTCTCTGGGTGCCGCATCGACTGACTGAAGAGCAGATGACACGACGTGTGACTTGGTGCCGGGAGATGCTAAAAAACTTTAATAAGGGACAATCTCGGTATGTGAACACCATCGTGACAGGTGGCAAGACTTGGCTGTACTATTACGATGTGCCGATCAAAGCTCAAAACAAAGTTTTGGTTTTTGACGATGAGGACACACCTGGTTCCTCCATCACGATAATGCTCCAGCTCACCGTGCCAAAGCCTGTACCGAATATTTGATCACGACAGAATTGAAACTTCTCGAGCACCCTCCCTACAGTCCAGATTTTACTCCCTGCCACTTTGCACTGTTCCCGCATGTGAAAATGAAGCTAAAAGAGAGGCGGTTTTCCAGCGATGAGGACCTTCTGCGGGCTTGGAACAACGAGTGTGCTTTACTCCCTAGTGAAACTTGGCAGAACTGGTTTAAAGATTGGTTTCGGAGGATGGAGAGGTGTATTGAGTGTAGAGGAAATTACTTTGAAAAAATTAAATAAACAAAGCTGTATTGCAAAACTTTCCTAGTACCCTTTGTAGATACAAGACAAAGGAAATATAACTTAGAAGCACTTGTAAAAACGAAACATCTTAGAGAATACGATTATAAATGTATGGAGTGCAAGTACATCACGAATCAAAAATCTAAATTGGAAAAACACGTAAAAACGAATCATCTTAATCATATGATTTTAATTGCATGGAATGTGGATAGAAGACGAACCGTAAACTTAACTTAAAAATACACATGAAAAATGAACATCTTGAAAAAGATTATAATTACATGAAGTGTGAGTTGGAAACAAACCAAAAATCTATCTTAGAAATACACGTAAAAACGAAACATCTTAGAGAATACGATTATAATTGCATGGAGTGTCAATACATAACGAACTATAAATATTGCTTTGAATCACATGTTAAATCAAAACATCTTAAAGAGTACGATTATCACTGCATAGAGTGAGTACAAGACAACGCATAAATTTTGCATAGAAACACAAATAAAAACAAGTCATCTTAAAGAACACATTGTATGGAATGTGATTACAAAACAAACTATAAATCTTGCTTAGAAAAACATATAAAAGCGAAACATTTTAAAGTACACGATTATAATTGCATGGATTGTGAATACAAAACAAACACATTCTTTTGGTCCTACATTCAAACAAAAAAGGGTATGAGTGGGATTCCTGGGAAGATGAGAACTGCAGATCAAACTCTAGATGATACCAAACAGATTGTTGTCGCCTTCGCTAAGTACTTTCAATCGGTATTCATCCAGTTTTATGCCAGTATGAATCAACAACAATCCGTCTCTTAAAACCCTTCGAATATTCATATTAAATTCATTGAGGCTTCTGTTATTAATTCATCGTTAGGTAAACTAGCTAACAAAACTACGGTTGGAGATGATCAAGTTCCAAGTTTCCTGTTGAAAGATTGTGTAGACATCTTCACACATCCTTTAACAATTTTATTTAACATGGCATTAAGTACTTCAATTATTACGCTCCGCATATATAATAATTTTTTATATCATGTTTTTTAAATTAATTTATTTTAATTTAAAAATAATTCGATTTTCAATTCATAAATTATTATTTATTTTGACCTTTTTGTACTATATACAAATGCAGGAATCTTTTGTTTTCGTCACGTACGGTCAGGCTGTAATAAAAGAAACCGTCGTTTTCTAGGAAACCGAATACCTAGAACCTTTTCTTGGAATAGTAACTTTCTATTGACACAGTTAATATTAATTCCGCATATTTATATCTAAATGCAATTAGGGATTCGAATATTAATCCTCTTTTTCTCACACAGAATACACGTCTATTATTCTGTATAGATATCTATCTGCTAGGTACTTATATTGAAACTGATATCGCAATTTTAATTTATGTCAATATCTTCAGCGCACCAATTTCTAGCGTGCCTATTCTCTTTTGCTATTGGTTGATTCAAACATGACCAGTATCCTTCCCTTCAGCTACGGGTTGTCTCTTAAAAGCCATCGCGTGTAAGACACAGAGACTTCTTCTCCGGCCATCACCAAGTCCACACGCATCACTTCCGCGAGGTTGTACAGTTAAGGTTTTAACGCAGTGTCCACGTGCTTATCTTGCCAACCGCAAAATATACATAACATCTTGGCCCAGGATATACACACACAAACCGCAAGTATTTTACGTATCGTCCGATACATATTTTAATCTAACCCTTTTTTATATTTTCTTAAACAGCTTTATATCTCTAGATTTACTTTTATTACAGCTTTGCTTAACTTATTTTACTTGTTGCTCTCGATTTTATTAATTATCTTTGTTTAATATACTCAACTTTAAAGATTTAAATTAAATTAGTGAATAAAATTTGAAGGACAATCCTATTGTTTTATATCCACTAATAATCTTTCTTTCAGCTTGACACACGACTTTTGATGCTCATTATACACAATTACTTATTATTAACTACTTACATTCAATTACTTATTTTTTAAATGCATTTATTACAGCGCTTCAGCTAGCCGGACACGCGCTCGTAATACATTTACTAACCATCACGTGCAAATATAAATATTAACTATTAAATAATATTAGCCTTTATTATTATTTATTACCCAACTAAAGGAGGTAATGCAACCTTTCCTAATTGTTGGAAATTAACAGGAATATGTCCTGTGCTGAAGAATGGAGATCCAGCAGTTATTGCCAACTACAGACCTATTGCCGTACTTTCAAATTTCAGCATAGTACTAGAAATATGCATTTGTACTTATCTGTCTCCGACAATTAATAATGTTATGTCACCCCATCAACATGGTTTTACTGGAAAACGATCAACGGTTTCTAATTTAGTGCAGTTCACCAAGTACGTTGCGAACGTTTTGGATCAACACGGACAGTTTGATGTCATATACTGACATCTCTAAAGCTTTTGATCGCATAAATCATTTGGTGTTATTAAATAAATTAAAATCAATTGGGCTCAGTGAGGCACTGTTGAAGTTTTTTGAATCATATTTGCATGACAGCAGACAATTTGTGTGCTATAATGAGCATAAATCTTATCATTTCCAAGCAACTTCGGGTATGCCTCAGGGCTCGAATTCAGGACCGCTTTTATTTTGTATATATATTAATGATTTGACATCAGCTATTGCGTCCAAGAAGTTGCTTTTTGCTGATGACTTGAAATTTTTTATCTGAATCCAAAATATGAATAATTGTGTCTTCTTGCAAAATCAACTAAATATAATTAATGATTGGTGCGAGAGTAACTGTTAAGAGTTGAATTTATCTAAATGTAGGATTATGACATACACAAGGAAGCTCAACCCAATTAGGTACGACTATTCACTGCGTGCCACTTCATTAACAAGGACTAATCTAGATAAAGATCTTGGCGTTTTATTTGTTGAGAAACTCTCGTTTGTCAAACACATCGAAAATGTCGCTTTATCTGCAAAGAAGTAGTGAGGTTTTGTTATACGCAATTGTAGAGCGTTTACTTCTATACAAGCAATGAAGTCTGTATTTTTCGCTCGTTAGATTGAAACTTGAATATGCGATTTTGGTATGGTATTCTTACTATCATGTCCGTAAGAACATTTTGGAAGCTGGGTCGTTGCACAGCTTCCAAAATGTTTCAGTCAAAGATCTTGGCGTTTTATTTGTTGAGGAACTCACGTTTGTCAACCACATCGAAAACGTCGCCTTATCTGCAAAGAAGTCGTGGGGTTTTGTTATACGCAATTGTAGAGCGTTTACTTCTATACAAGCAATGAAGTCTCTGTATTTTTCGCACGTTAGATCGAAACTTGAATATGCGATTTTAGTATCGTATCCTTACTAACATGTCCGTAAGAACATTTTGGAAGCTGCGTCATTGCACAGCTTCCTCGATTGTCGGTTCGTTATCACACTATATTTTCCTGTCCACCTTCTAGAACTAATGTAATATTAAAGTCGCCTCTATGTGTAAAGTGCAGTAATTTTAATAAAATATTTTGTTCAGGAGACATTCATAATGACTCCATGGGAGCATTACTCAGACTAGTAATTGAGAACAAGTAGGGGGAATTGCTAGGTTTTCATTTTTTCTCCGTTTGTTTCTGTACTTTTATATATATTCTTTAGTCAGGTACTTGTAAAGAATTATTATGTTTAGTTATGATTTAGGAAATTTTATATTTACTTTTTGTTCTTCTTGAACACGTTTGTGTGTACGTATGATTGGTTTTGTGCTATTAATGGAAGAAATTCTGTTGGGCAAAATATAAATATAAATAAATAAATAATAGAACATGAATTTATATTTTACAATAAAATATTGCTATTTAGAGAGGGTGTGTTGGTAATTCATGTATCTCAAATTGCTTAAAATGATATTTGCTTTTAATAGCTTATTAAATTTAAAAATAATTTTATACAGCATTGATTACTTTGTTAAATCGTTTGCTTAATAATTGCTAATAATTTAACAAATATGTAGTCATTTGAAAACGGGTCTGTAAGAATACTTTCGAAACAAGGTAATCGATGCCACTTTATTGAACAAAAACTTTATTATACGAGGGTGGTCCCATAAGTATCCGGCCTGACCTAGAGATGACGGTAGTTGTTTGCAGAAAGTTCATAATCTATAAAGCATATATTTCAAGTTTGAAGACGCCACGTTGTCTGGTATTTGTTTGGTAGCCATCAATAGTGAACGTTTTCAGTGAATTTGTAAAAATAGAGAAAATTGGTCTTCATTACGTGATACAACACTTTTATTTGAAAGGCCTCCGCCCAATCGATATAAAAGCTGAACAGTATTCTACTCTGGGTGAGTATGCTCCTTCGTTCATAATAGTGAAATATTGGGTAGCAGAGTTTAAACGAGGCCGTACGAGTTGCCAAAATGAGCATTGGAGTGGTCGACCAAATGAGGTGACGACTCCAGAAATGAAGAAAATCCACAAAGCTGTACTGGATGATCGTTGACTGAAAGTGCGCGAGAAGACATAGTAGGCATTTCAAAAAGTGCGGTACATCGCATATTATCTGAAAGTTTGGATATGAGAAAACTGTATACAAAATGGGTGCCGCGTTTGCTCTCACTCGATCAAAAACAGTGTCATGAAGATGTTTTAATTGAGTGTTTAGCGAAGTTTCACAGCAACAAAGCAGAATTTTTGCGTCGTTTCATAACCGCGGATGAAACATGGGCTCATTACTTCACACCCGAGACAAAAGAACAATCAAAACGATGGACTCAAAAGGGAGAACCGGCTACAAAGAAGGCGAAGACCGTTTCATCTGCAGCCAAGGTCATGTCATCGGTTTTTTGGATGTGTGTGGAATAATTTTCATTGACTACTTTGAGAAAGGAAAAACTATCAACGGCGAGTATTAAACAAAGAAATCAAGCAAAAACGGCCGCATTTGGCTAAGAAGAAAGTATTGCTATTGCAATGGCCAAAATTAATGAATTTGAATTGCTACCTCATGCACCCTATTCACCAGATTTAGCCCCTTCGGATTGTTTTCTGTTCCCAAACTTGAAAAAATGGCTCAGATTTTCCAACGATGAAAAAGCGATGTCGGCAGTTAATGGCTATTTTGAGGAGCAAGACAGTTCTTATTATAAAAAGGGTATCGAACTTATTGAGTTCAGCGAAAAAGAACATACATTTTTTTTTACTAGCTAGATGTTTTATATTTCTTTGATATATATTATTACCTCCTCCTTTGAAGAAAATAAAATGAGTGAATGATGTGGTTGGTTATGTGTGAATGTGGATGATTTATTGAGACAATTTATTACCTCCTTTATTTTAATAAATAATAATAGGGATATTATTTAATAGAGAATATTTATTTGCACATGATGGTTAGTCAATTTATTACGAGCACGTGTTCGACTAGCTAAAGCGCTATAATAAATGCAAATAAGAAAAGGAAAAGAAAGTAATATAATTGAATGTAATGTGAGGAGTTAATAATTAGTAGCTGTGTACAATGAGCATCAAAAGTCCAGGACGTGTGCTAAGCTGAAAGAAAGATTATTAGTGGAAATAAAACAGCAGGGTTGCCTTTAAAATTTTATTCACAAGTTAAATTAATTCTTAAAGCTTGAATGTGTTAAATAAAAATAATTAATAAGAACGAGAGCAACAAATAAAATATTATAAACGTAATAGCAAAGCTGTAATAAAAGATAAGTCTAACGATAT
Source organism: Dermolepida albohirtum (assembly GCA_031893035.1). Taxonomy (NCBI): domain Eukaryota; kingdom Metazoa; phylum Arthropoda; class Insecta; order Coleoptera; family Scarabaeidae; genus Dermolepida; species Dermolepida albohirtum. The sequence goes on from JAVIWB010002492.1 coordinate 26,248, forward strand.
TTAGCTGTTTAATAAAATATAAAAAGAGTTGGATTAAAATATGCATCGGGCGATGCGTGTACTTGCGTGTTTGTGTATATGTATATATCCTGGATCAGAATGCTGTGTATATTCCGCGGGCGCGAAATTAAACACGAAGTCACAAAAAGCGCGAATAACGGTTCGCGGCACAAACACGTGAAGGACGCGTGTAGTCTGGATGACGACAGAAAAGCGAAGAGGGCTGTTCTCTTACAAACTGTGGCTTTATAAGGAACCGACCCCATAACTGAGGGGGTATTGGTCATGTTTGAATTAACCAATAGCAAACAAGGACAGGCACGCTACCACTTGGCGGGAAATAAATTAGCATACATTAAAATTGTGATTTTAATTTCAATATAAGCATTAAGCAAATTATCTACACAGAATAGTAGACGTGTATTCTGCGTAAAAGAAAGAAAATCGGGATTGGTATTTGAATCGCGAATTGCATTTAGAAATCAATATATGTAACTGAATTGATATCGAAGTCAGTGAAAAGTTGGTAACTTCAAGTACAGTCTTTGGTACCTGATTTCGGTGTTTATTGCAGCCTTGACCATTTGTACGTGACTAACACAAAAGGACTCTGCATCTGAATATATATACGAGGACCGGACAAATAATGACAGTATAATAATTTAGGAATTCAAGACCGAATTGTATTTTAAATTAAATAAATTAATCTTAAAAACGATATAAGAAATTATATATAGAGAGTGTAACAATATGTATATAACGCACTTATAGAGTAGGTCTGCACGTATGACATATGAAATTCGGAGGAGCCAAACCAACACGTGTATCTATAATAGTTACCTACTATATGAGGAACAAAAATAACAAATATTTATCTATTATACGATAGATTGTACGATTAAGTTTTAAAATAAACATTAAAAGTTAAAATATACAAGTATTATTTCATATTTTAATATTTAAACAGAATCTTAATTTCTTTTTGGAATATTAAGACTTTAGTGATAGATATACATTATAACTAAATTATTTGAAATACAGTAATAATTTTTTATCCTTTAAATATTAAATTACTTTGGAAGATAAATCGAAAATTGCTAAAGGTGGTGAAATAAAGGGAGGATATTTACAATTTTTAATTCCTGTGTTAGCAGCAGCTGCAGGACCAGTCTTGGCAAATATTTTAAATAAAGTTGTGGATGCAATAGATGATAAAATAAAAGGTAAATCATTAACCTTAGAAATTCCAGGTTAACCACCAATTCCTTTAAAGAAAACATTGTCTCAAAAAGATAAAGACACAATAGAAAAAAAATATTAGAGCTCTTATGAATATAACTAACAAAGATTATTCAAATTGTGATGATAGTATTTCATTATTATGGTTTCATATTATGTAGATCACGATTTTAATAAAAAAAAGTTTAATGAAATATGTAGTACTTATGCTATGTATCCCATACATATTAAAAATTCTATTCCATCACGAAAACAGTATATTTTAAATCAAAGATTTTCAACATATAATAAAGTGGGTAGTATTTCCGCTAATAGTTTATTCAAATGACCGTTAAAATATTTAGTTTTTGACATTAGGTAAATTCAAATAGGTAATTTGTTACCGATAGTAATTTTGAAATCCATTTAACATCTAAAACTTTTGTTATTAATGAAGAATTACTTGCGTCTAAATATATATAGAATATATAAATATATAATAATATATAAATATGTTTGAACAATTAATGGCGTTATTGTTTGTATTTGGTCTTTTTTCTTGATAGTATGTGATATTACAAACCTAAATAAAGTAAATTACCCGAGCAAGCCGATAGGTGGCAGATATACAACAAGAAACTATTTTATTGATCGCGTTTTTTTGTTGAATTTGGGTGTTACCTTTGTTAGGCCTGCATTTACATATTTTTGCTATCGTAGCAATAATAGACGGGCGATTATGTAATTAATTACTAGTACTTGTTATAACACAAATGTGCACTAAACTATAAATAAACAACAAACCAGGTAAATATTTGATTACTATGTAAGTATTTTTAATTTTTCACAAAATGTCTACCAAAACCGTAGTTACTATTGTAATTCAATTGATGTTCAAGTCATAGATAAATTAAAAAAATAGCAAAAATTATAAAGAATATATTACACTTGATGTAATGCATTAAATATTATTTATTATTAATATATTTTTTTTACATTTTAAACTTATTTCCAAGTATTTTTCAGAATTGCCATTAATTATTCCGGACTAAGATATGGAAAGACAATTGTGGAGGAAAATAAAAATAAAGATTTTTGCAAGTGTATTTCGAATGTCTACCTCATGGGATCCTATATACTGGCAAATTCAAAATGTTTACTGTAGAAGAAATATAGAACAGAGGTCATTATTAAATTATATATATATATATATATATATATATATGTGTTTTATATATATATATATATATATATATATATATATATATATATATATATATATATATATATATATATATATATACATACATGTTACAGACAAAAAGCTTGAGTTGAATAATAGAAGCACAAAATAATTTGTAAAAACATTTCATCTTTTTGCTAAATTAACTTCTGCATGGCTTTATTATTTATATATGTACATTGGGTATGTATTTATCTTTTACAAAATTTTGTATAAAAATAAATTATTGACAGTATTGCTTAGATCAAGTATATGTATTTCCTTTCATTACATAAGCTTGTTAAAGTGCTTATACTTTTTCGAATGTGTATTATTTATAACAATAATTGAAGCTTAACAGCTACATGCTTAATTATTAAGATTATATAATAATACACGAGTGTATAACAAAATATTACTGATTCCAGAAAATGTATTGGAGACTTATTTAATCTCAAACTGTTTAAAGTGATAGATGTTTATATAAAATTATTTCAAGAAAATTGAAAAGCTTTGCAAATAATTTAACAAAAAGAAGAAAGAACATCTCATAGGATATATAATGTAGTCATTGAAAGTGGCATTGTAATCCTGTCATCCACACAAGATAGTAGATATCACTTTACTGAATAACATTATTAAAAATGGGCATCCTATTTATTAGACTTCTATATGAGTGCTTTCATTATTACATTTGTACGTCAGTGCATGGAAATTTCCAGTATCGGAGAGATTATTTGATTTGTTATTAGATTATTGACCTTTCAACTTTGTTTTTTAATCCCACTTGTTTAGTAAGTTTTTGTAGTTTATAGTTTATGTACTTTGTATATTTATATTACTCAAAATCGCTTTAGTTATCCTATAAAGAAATCACTAACCCGGACTGAAAAAACTGCACTTACATAGAAAGTGCTACTAAATGTATATAAATGTAATATTTGTTATTATCCAGATTTTTTTCACTAAATTGCGACAAGCCTCATCTATGTCTTCCTTAGAAAAGAAAGTACAAAATCCTAAAACACGTCGAGGAATTAATAAGGAAGTGTGTATAGAACTGTCTAGGGAAAAGACTTTGTGTATTCTGTCAAAAAGAGATATCATTTTTTTAATATTTGAAATACACCAGACTATATATAATTTTTTTGTAGCAGCAGTGACTGGCAAAAAAGTGTTTGTCCTAACTAATTACTCCAATGAATCCATATCAAGATTTTGTTGCATCAGGTAATATATTATTAAATTTATATATATTTTATTTTGTTCAATTTCTTATTTTACAACCGTTAGGTAGGAAAAGAAAAATCCATGGCCAGAAGTCTATCCCTAAATGCACGGTTGCTCTATAGTTGTATATAAATTGTCCATTTGTAGATAAATGAAATATATTAATAACAAACATTTATTTAAATAGAATAAAAAATGTGAATAGCACCACTTTTTCATTTCACAATGTATACAAAAGTATAAACTCTGAGGTAGGAGAGTCATATTAGATGACAAATTTGTCGCGTTATCAATACATAAGCAAAGTGATAAAGGCTATCAATATTTATAAAAGTTTTTTTGTTTATTGTCTTGTATTACATTAATGAATCTAGCGCACAAAATTCCTTTTGATTAGAGCATAAATAATCATAATTTTAAGCATTTAAAGGAGAGGGTAGCGTAAATGGGAAATTGTGATAAATACAAAAACCATAAGCACACAATTTATGTCTGATGAGTTTAATATAGACAGTGAATTGCAATACAGTCCAAAATCATATGGTATCCCAGGCTTTGTTGACTATAGTGGCTCAGATAGGCATGCTAAATTTGCAGATCACGCATTGGTATTTATGTTGCACGTAATTTATAGAAAGTGGAGGTAACTTGTATGTTACACTTTCTGTGAGAGTACCACCTCAATGCCCGACTCGTTATGACTGCTCATGTCCGTACAAGACAGTATTCCAGATAGTTGCTATTATATACGATCAACATACTACTGATTGGACTGCCATCAACATACTTTTACAGGAGGCCATGAAGTGCTGTATTGAAAATAGTACGGAAAGGTACCTAGATCAGTAAATCAGCAAAAAATTATTAATCTATATTATTTTCCATATTTATGGAAAGATTTTATACAGGACACTATTAGAAAAGTGTATGATCTCATATTTTGACATTTTATGACATTGACAAGCGCCAGCGCTTTTATAATGAAAATGCATATGCAAAACTGGTTACAAATATTTACTCAATCTGTGGAAATAGCAATATATACAACTGCAAATCTCTTTTTGTTTTTTAATAATGTATTTGATAGTGTAATTGGTGTTTCCTTATATTTTCCATATGGAATGTCTATGTGAACATCAATTACCAAAAAATCAAAACGTATTTTCTTGAATTCAAGTGTAAAACTTCTAAATTCAATTCACTTTTTTGCTTCTGCTACACTGGAAAAAATTATCATAGATATTTAAAAAACTGGATGTTTTCTAGGTTTAATTTATTTGTGAAATAATTTGTCAAATAAAGGGTTTAAACATGTTGCACTAAGATGCTTCAGTCAAGACCCTAGAGAAAACTTCTTTTCACGTATTAGGGATCATGGAATGAGAAATACTAATCCCTCATGTCCTTTTTTATATAATCTTACAAAATTCTTGTACTAATAAATACTCTTTTATTAACTCGCTCGATAGGGAAGGTCTGAGGAGGATGAAAAAGAAGTCTTGTTTAAAAATATTAAAGATTTTCTTAACAATGTTTCTTGTGAGTCATACAATTTCAAAACCAGTTTATGCATCACAGTCATTCAAGCGAATCTTCTATTTGGGATTGCACTGCTTCACATGTTGCTGGGCTTATTGCCAAAAAATACTTTTGAAAACTTGTAATCAACTACAAAATGACTACAGACGATCTACCGCAAAGTATATTACTAGAACAATAGCAGCAGAGACCTGATACTTTGACATATGTGGGCAACAACCGGCCCGCTGTAAGATTTGATCCGGCCCGCGAGACATTGTATTATTTCATGTCTGATATCTATCGCTAAAAATTATGGACACTACTTTAAAGTGCACTGCTTTTAAACGCGGCCCGCGAACGTATTTGCATTAAGAAATTTTTAGACACACATCATGAACGAATATAAACGTTGTTTTGTTATTGGCATCAAATAAGTGTA
>JAVIWB010002494.1:0-32591 GCA_031893035.1 Dermolepida albohirtum
AGCAGGTTACATGAAGCAATTGAAGATAAGATTGTTTTGGTAACCTTCCAGCTTTAACCAAATTTGAACCCCCATCTACAACCAACAAGTTGGGTTGCAGATATATTGAACTTCCCAAAGGTATGTTTTATAGCTTCTACTATCCTTTCTGCGTTCGTCTTCTGTAACATTCTACTATGTAAAAGTAGAGCCAAGAAAATCTCACCGCTTTTTAAAGTGCGTACTAACACATTTAAAATACTATTCTTTCGTGCATCCGTTGTTTTATCTACCGTCAGTCATATTGTTTGATCTTTTAACTCTGCTTTTATTTGATCCGTAATCGTGTTTTTACCCAAAAAAAATTATACTGTAATTGACCTCTGGTTAGCAATCTCCATTCCGCAACGTATTTCCCCAAAATTTTCGAAATTCTTCATCGTCTACAATATTTTGTGAAATGTTGCACATGCTTAACATAAAAATAAAGTTACATAGAAATTTATAATGTGGTACATCACGTTGCGTATTTAACCGGTGCTGTTTGCTATTAACATGTCTTTTGCACACAAAAATACTGTACGGTAAAATGTTGATAGTGCAAACAATGCATTTAATAATAGTGCCAGTGTATTCTAATTTCGAAAATTGGTTAAAAAATCTATTAACACTCGTCGAACATAACAAAGAACGCCGTCGATTCGTCGTCATCAATCTAATCCGGCATTCATACTCATACCATACGTATATGAATCTCGACTTCGGTTATATTAGACCACTTTCGAAATATATCATTGCCACCAATGAGTGCGCACTCGTTTCTGCAGGCTTACTAATGACACAATACCACAGTGAATTTTTGCATCACTCTACATCAACAATACACAAAAAAAAACTAAAATAGTAAGTAATTACATTTATTAATTTTAATATTGATAGTACCTGAGTCGTACGCTGCGAAAGCACTCGTTTTTGCAGCCTTAATATTTAATAAAGCAAATAGAAAGGGATTATTCCGTGATTAAGTTAATCAACCACAGGCTCCATCGAAATTGTTTTCTTGAGGTGCTAAAATTAATTCATCGTCGACATCAGGCAGTATTTCTGCATTACTTTGCTTTTTTAAATGAGAAACTTTGTTATACAGTTTATGGGAATAGTTTTTACATTACGCTGAATTGTACTGATACTAGAAACAGACTTACCAGTAAAAGTTTCTGTAAATAAACGGCGAATATTTCAAGCAGAATTATTTTTATAAAATAATTTTACAATTTAAACGCACTCTTCGATCATAAAATAATTAAATCTTATCAAAGCCGACTATACGTATACTCAAACCAGTGTACTGAACAATAGTTTAGTATTGGGTTGGCAACTAAGTACTTTCGGTTTTTACTGATAGAGAGCGTTGCTTTATTTTTTGTATAACGTTTGTTAGTGCTGTACTTTACCGTTTGTGGCGTGATACTAGTCACATTGACGTAACTTCAGCAGCAAGTAGTGCGTGATTTTTATTAAAGCTATTAGTTGTGGGTTAATTTTAAATGGAGTGCAGAAACGAACATTTTCGACATTTTTTACTATTTTATTTCCGTAAAGGGAAGAAAGCTGCTGCGGCTCACAAAAAGATATGTGAAGTTTATGGTGCTAATTGCTTAACAGAGAGCACGTGTCAGAATTGGTATAAAAAATTCCGTTCTGGAGATTTTTCCCTCAAAGACGAGCAACGTTCTGGTCGGCCTACTGAAGTTGATCATGATCAAATCAAAGTCATAATTGAAGAGGATCGCCATATAACTGTTCGAGAGGTTGCGGAGAGGCTACATGTATCGCACACAACAATTGAAAAACATTTGAAATATCTTAGGCTAGTTAAGAAGCTTGATATTTGGGTACCTCACGAATTGAAAGAAATTAATTTAACACAAAGAATCAACTTTTGCTATATGCACCTTAGACGAAATGAAACCGACCCTTTCTTAAAAAGAATCATCACTGGTGATGAAAAATGGGTCCTGTACAGTAACATAGTTCGAAAACGATCATGGAGCAAACACGAAAAACGAGCTCAAACCACATCGAAAGCTGAATTGCATCCAAAAGAGATCATGCTGTCAGTTTGGTGGGATTACGATGGTGTTGTGTTTTTTGAACTGCTTCCAAGGAACCAAACGATCAATTCTGATGTTTACTGTCAACAATTAATAAAACTGGATGAAGTAATCAAAGAAAAACGGCCAGAATTGTCAAATCGGAAAGGTGTAGTTTTCCACCTAGATAATGCAAGGCCTCACAACTCTTTGGCAACTCGTGGGAAACTATTGGAGCTTGGCTGGGAAGTGATGCCACATCCCCCATACAGCCCTGATCTAGCACCATCTGATTATCATTTATTTCGAAGTTTGCAGAATTCTTTGAATGGTAAAACTTTCACAAATAACAATGACCTTCACTCGCACCTGGTTCAGTTTTTTGCTGATAAGGACTAGAAAAATGGAAGATATATAATTGATTAAAAACTATTCTTTGTTTAAAAAAAAGTGTTTTATTTTATACTACAAAACCGAAAGTACTTAGTTGCCAACCCAATATCTAACACTAGAAGCGATCGCTACTGATGTAGGATAAACGCAGTGGTTGGATTAACAATTGAACAAGTGAATTTTATATCGCCTATAACTCGCTCGTTGACAAACAACCTGTATACTAAATTCGGTCAAACAAAAGATATAGAGATGCAGAATTGTATCACATCGTCGCATATGTGAATGCATAGACACAACATTGTATATATCTATGTACATACATGTGTACCTTTTATATGAAAGTGTGGACTTGTGCTTACATCAGTGAGAAAGCGCAAGAATAAAAAGGGATTTAGACGTTTGATGTTTTGGAATTCAGATGCACTCTGTACTACATATGTACAACCCCGTCTGCCAAAGCAAGGTCGTCAGGGCTTCGGTGCATCATATTGTTTGGCACCTGCCTGGCATGTCTAGACTATGTGTCTGGCAGTAAACATCTAAGTACACTCCACTACCTATTCACTGCGACTTCAATAGCGAGACGTAGAACAGCTCGTGTGCCACGTTGCAAATTAACATATTACACCAAAATAATGTTAATTTAAAAAATACATAATGTATGTTGTATAAGTAGTTATTGTGCAAGTGCATTTGCAAATAAATTGGTACAAATAAGGTATGCAGAATACTAGCTCGATTTTGAGTGGAATAACAATGTTTATGAATTGTTTAAGATGTAGTACGATTCGGATCACTACATTAGATTGAAAATTGTGTTAAAGTAACGCAAGTTTCACTTAATATATAATTACTTAATAATTTTGTTTTTTATTAAGTAAATTGTTTAAACAAGCTTCTAATATTGTTCGTAGACTTCCACGCTGACTATCTACAATACCTTTTAGGTTAATAAACTGAAATAATATCTTAGACACTTCCACTGCTACCAATATTTCTGATATCTTACACGTAAACACGCAAAATTCTTTTTAAAGAATAAATAAGACACTTTTTCTAAATTTCTGTACTATATTATACAGGCTCATTCATTAAGTGCTTCCTATCTTTAAATTTAAATAAAAGTGTATGTGAGATATCATCGAAATTTTTTATTCGTTTGAAAGGCCTATCGATGTGTATATATAAGATCCTGCAAATGTCCGTCACGGCTTCGCTGGGTGGCGCGTATTCGAAATGTCTAATTTTCTATGACTCTAGCGCATAAATCAGGTTGAATTTGACGATGGAATGGATTATGTTAGCTTTGAGGGTCGATGTGGTTTGTGGTTTATTCGCATAGACCTACGACTTAAGAAAACCCCACAAGAAAAAATCGAACGGAGTCAAATTACACGATCTCGGTGGCCATTACACATTACCTCCACATGAGATGACCGTGCCTTCAAATCGTTCGTGCAGAATGTCCAATGTGGCATGAGCTGTGTGGCATATAGCGCCGTCCTGTTGAAACCACATATCGTTAGTGTCCATATCATCCAATTCAGGCCAAAAGAAGTTGGTAATCATGAACCTATAGCGCTTGTCGTTGACAGTGATGACCTAACCAAAGTCGTTCTTGAAGAAATATGGACCGATGACACCACCAGCCCAAAATCCACACCAAACGGTGACTTTTTCGGGATGCATTGCACGCTCTTGGACCACATGTGGATTGGTATCGTCCCATGTTCGAAAATTTTGTTTGTTGACGTACTCATTCATGCAGGAATGGGCCTCATCGTCGAAGATGATTTTTTGATGAATATTAAGGTCAGTTTCCAACTGCTCCAGGGCCAGCGAACACACGTCGTTGTCTATGGTCGCTTACCTTCGGCTCCTCGGTCAGTTGAATTTTGTACGGGTGTAGCCCAAGTTGCGACGCAAAATTTGCCAAGTTGTGGTCTGCGATGGGTCGAGTTCTTGTGAGAGACGCGAAATCGACTGCCTCGGATTCTCCTGCACACTCTTAGGGACAGCGGCGATGTTTTTAGAAGATATTGCGTTTAGTCGTCGTACGGGTATTGGTTCATTGTTTACTGAACCAGTGGACTCAAATTTATCCACTGCACTGCGAATAATCCTCTCGGTAGGACGATTATGGCGATCGTTAAATGGGCGAAATGCGCGCAGAAGTTGCCCAAACAAAACACCCATTCGATAAAACAATTTTATCATTTGCACGTGTTGTTGAACGCTATATCCATCCGTGGTGATTTGGCAAAACACACTAAATAAATGACAGCCAATTCGACAGATCTAGCTTCAGCAATATGGCCGCTATCAACTGTCAAAGTTCGGAAGTCCTTATTAGAAGACCTGTTATATTAACTACGACCAGTTTTATCTGTTAAGATATTATCGAGCAATTACAATACGTGGGTTGTTTTTTAAGTTTTGTATATAAAACTGGATTAAAACAGTAGATAGTTTTTAAAGACTTCACAGTTTTTCGAATTATTCTCCATCAAGATTAATGCACTTTTGCAAACCCTCAAACCAAATCTGGAAGCAGTTATTCCATTAGTTTTTTGGTACAGTCAAAACGCAGTTCGATCTTGATATTTAATTTCGTTTTTTTATAAGGTACCTTTGTAATTTACTTACGTTTTGCTTGCTTTTTTTGCACTGTATTTCCTTCTTTATTTTTTTGTCCTGTTCTGGATTATCTGTCGGACAAATAAAGATTATTAATCAAAAAAATGCAAAGTGCTCTTACCACACCAATGTTCGTGCTTTGAATTCGCAGTGATGCTTACACAGGAAGCAGTCCGCACACTCAACTCGCCGAAACCAAAACAAACACTGACTTTCACACATCTCTAATCTCTATTAATGTACACCCCTGCAAATACTTGCGGACCTTTTTCACAGTCGTGTTTTCCAGGAGCTCAGAGAGGTCAGACTATGGCATTGGACCCGGATCCGCATTGACCACAACATTTTTATTTTTCACAATCGAGATGCTCTCGTAATTGCTTAATTCACGGTAATTGTTTATAAATTTGATTAACTATAAACAATCCACGGTAATATTGTGATTATTTTCACACATGTTTCGCTAAACTGAATTTATCAGGTCGATTAAAGTTGACGTGCGTTATATGTCCTTTATACCGCGTTATAATCGAACGTTTAGTCTGACCAATGTATTTTTTATCAAAATCCCGACAATTTACTTCATATATCCTGAATTTCTGTTTGACCTCGACTCTGTCTTTCACATTTCCTAGTAGTGATTTTAGCGATTCTGGGTCGAAATGTAACTTGAAATCCGCGTTCCGTGAAAACCTTTAAATTTTGTATAATTCGGCGAAACAGTAAGCATATAAATTGTATGTAATAAAGTCGCAGTTACGTAGTTCGAGGAAACGACCATTGTCAGACGCAGTGAATAAATTTATTAAAGAATTACGAGACTTAATCTGTTTGTCTCAAAAACCAAATATGTATTTTGCATGATTGTAAACAACATGTGAATAGTGCAAAACACAATTATGAAAAAGAGATGTGTCCTTAAGATATTTTGGGTTGAAATATTTATATTTTTGCCTACAAAATAATCCTATTTAGAAAATTTCTTTTAGGGTTACCCTAAAGCATAATTCCTTATAAAGGGTGTTTCAAATTTCGCGGGTTTTTTTAAAGAATAAATCAAACACATAATTTGCATTCACTTTCAAACACTTTTTATTGGTAATTGAAGTAATAGTTATGACATTTATATGCGAAAAATAGTATCTGCCAAATGGCCTCCTCTTGCAGCTCCACAGACGTCCACTCTTTTGTTAAAATTTTCAATGACATTTTGACATAATTGAGGCTCTATCTCACCAATGACACGAATAATTTCATCTTTCAAAGCACGAATTGATTGTGGATTGTTTTCATAAACCTGACTTTTCACATAACCCCAAAGAAAATAGTCTAACGGTGTCAAATCACATGATCTTGGTGGCCAAATAACATCACCCTTTCTTGAGATTACACGTCCAGAAAATTTTTCTCTCAATAAATCAATTGATTCGTGTGCAAAGTGAGGTGTAGCGCCATACTGTTGAAACCACATATCCTCTAGATCAACATTCATTAATTCAGGCCACAAAAATTCGGTTATCATCCAACGATTTCGATCACCATTGACAGTTGTAGCTTCACCAGCAGCATTTTCAAAGAAGTAAGCTCCAATTACACCACCTGACCATAATGAACACCAAACGGTAACTCGTTTAGGATGCATAGGTTTCTTATGAATAATTCGTGGATTTTCCTCGTCCCGGGTACGGCAATTTTGTTTATTAACATAACCACCAAGTTCAAAATGTACCTTATCGGAAAACATTAATTTTGAGAAAAATCAGCTGGTTGTTCATTGATGAAATTGACAAATTAACGACGTTTTAAATAATCTAATGGCTTCAGTTCCTATGTTATTTGAACCTTATATGCCTTCAGAACTAAATCCTTGTGTAAAATGCGCCATGTTGTTGATCCACTAAGTCCAAGTTGTCGTGAACGTCGTCTAATGGATATTTCAGGATCTTCAGCAACGCTTTCACGAACCAAACCAATATTTTCTTGTGAATGACCATTACGACTGTATTTTTCACTTTTTTGATCTTCTACGGAACCGATTTCAGATGGACGATTATGTAAACCATAAAATTCACGTAATTTTCTAAAAACTCTTTTCACAGAACGCTGATTTTCGTAAAATAAATCAACAATTTGAACGCGTTGTTGTACCGTGTACGAAGCCATTCTTATAAATATCATACATCACACTTTTTAAATGCCCACATACCCAGACAAATTCAGTGCGCCATCTATATTTTATTTATTCTTAAAAAAAACCGCGCAATTTGAAACAGCCTTTACATAAATGTTACAAATGGTAAATGCTTAATGTCTTCGTCTGTTATACAATAAGAACTAAAATATTTAAAATAATTTTACTACATTTGCGCTAAAATACAGATAATTCCCTTCGAACTAATGTTAGTCTGTTTTAAGCAAGCCCACGTAAAAGAAAAACATTTAATTTGAACTCTGTAACAGAAAACCCTCTCTGCAATTCCATAAATACGACCGGCAAGAACTATCGACTCCTTACTAATTTTTTGTTAACCCCGTCTAGACTTCACAACTTTAAACCAATTAGAATCAGCGATGTGAAAGAAAAGAATGTACACGGATGATAATCAGAATCTACAAGTAAAATAAAACACTAGTACATTTTGAGGTAGTTCAGCAGACGTCTGTAAACGGAAAGAATTGATTGAGACTTGTTCAAATATAACGGGAGACGTTCCAGAAAGTGCACCATTTCAACATCTGTATGAATAATTAATGGGTTTATAAAAGGGTTGTTCCCATAATATCACGGTTACGTACTCTAATATCCATTATATACTCTTTATCGGTCCTCGAAAATAAATTGCTTAGTGTAATTAATAATATGCTTCTATGAATAATTTGGCTCGTAAATTCCAATACTAGCACCGTCTTTCGGTAATGTTTAACATTCATTCTGCCAATTTTTAAGAATAAATGAAATTTAGTTAATTTCTAACTTTTCCCAGCGATGTTCAATAAGTTCGATACCCTTTTTATAATAAGAACTGTCTTGCTCCTCATAATAGCCATTAACTGCCGACATCACTTTTTCATCGTTGGAAAATCTTTGACCACTGGGCCATTTTCTCAAGTTTGGGAACAGAAAATAATGCGAGGTGCTAAATCTGGCGAATAGGGTGCGTGAGGTAGCAATTCAAACTTTAAATCATTAATTTTGGCCATTGCAATAACGGATTTGTGAGCTGGTGCATTGCCTTGATGAAACAACACTTTCTTCTTAGCCAAATGTGACCGTTTTTGCTTGATTTCTTCGCTCAAACATTGCAATAAGTTCGCATAATACTCGCCGTTGATAGTTTTTCCTTTTTCAAGATAGTTAATGAAAATTATTTCACGCGCATCCCAAAAAACCGATGCCGTGACCTTGCCTGCAGGTGAAACGGTCTTCGCCTTCTTTGGAGCCGGGTCTCCCTTTTGAGTCCATTGTTTTGATTGTTCTTTTGTCTCGAGTGTGAAGTGAAATGGTTATGAAACGGCGCAAAATTTCTGCATTGTTGCTGTGAAACTTCGCTAAGTACTCAATTCAAACATTTTCACGACACCGTTTTTGCTCGAGTGTGAGGAAATGCGGCACTCATCTTGCACACAGCTTCCTCATGTCCAAATTTTCTGATAATATACGATATATCGCACTTTTTGAAATGCTTACTATATCTGCTCGCTCACGCACTTTCAGTCGACGACCATCCAGTAACGCTTTATGGATTTTCTTCACCATTTCTGGAGTCGTCGCCTCATTTGGTCGACCACTGCGATGCTCGTCTTGGCAGCTCGTACGGCCTCGTATAAACTCTGCTACCCAATATTTCACTGTTGTAAACGAGGAAGCAGACTCACCCAGAGTAGAATCCAGTTCAGCTTTTATATCGATTGGGCTGAGGCCTTTCAAATAAAAGTATTGTATCACGTATCGATAATCTATTTTCTCCATTTTTACAAATTCGCTAAAAACGTTCACTATTGATGGCTTCCAAAGAAATACTAAGCAACGTGGCGTCTTCAAACTTGAAACATATGCTTTATAGATTGTGTACTTTCTAATACAGTGGCATTTTGCAAATAACTATCGCCATCTCTAGGTCAGGCTGGGTACTTATGGAACCATCCTCGTAATATACATACAACAATTTAAACGTGGTAGTGTGAGAATTGAAGGTGATGTGTGATTACGATGTTCCATAGTGACCTTTTGTTAAGTTATGTTTTAATCAAAAAAGGTATATGAAACGCCTTAGCGCATTGATGTTCGTATTCTTTATACGTACGTCGATAACGAAGTTGTCAACATCAGACAATAATTAATCACAATGTCACACCTGAATCCGCGATAAAACTCGCACAGAATAGTCCCGCACAACTTTTCCCCGCTAACAACTAAATGCACTAATTTATTTCACACCCAAAAAAGTCAGTTTCTCCGAGAATACAATTATAAGATTTCATAATCAGCACAATGGAAATTGTATCTGTTATTCAAGTTAGAAGGAAGATCAACATACCCTTGAGTTTTCAGAACATTTAATGTAGCATCATGAACTTCGCATGCAAAAACCATGTTGCAAAAACGAACATATTTTATGGGTTGTAAATTACACAACTTATTTTTTTAATAGTTGAAGGTTGATATATAACCCCTTTCCACATTAATTTTCGTAATTTTGTATACGTATTTCGACACTGTTTAATTATCTGCTGATGATGACAACTTAGTTGTCGAAATACGTATACAGAATACAAAAATTAATGTGGAAAGGGGTTATATATCAACATTCAGTGATTAAGTTAATCAACCACAGGCTCCATCAAAATTACCTATAACAACTTATAACGTATTATTAGAAATATCGATTTCTGAACTTTTAAAAGGAACCTTAAACGCTACCTGCTTACAATAAATTGTTATTGCATAAATGACTTTCTATGTCAAAATTTATAATATCCTTTTTGTTTTTGAGACGTGCTTCTAGCATATGGGCGCGTACGTAGTATGTATAGATTGCTATTTTTGTATGTTCTAGTATGTATTGTATATGTTTTGCTTTAGAAATAAAACTTATTACTATTTTATTATTTCTATTTTAATCGTTTGCTCTAGTTTTACCTAACAATTTTATTAGCTCTTAATGTTTTCCTATTGTTTATATTAGGTACGCAACTAAGTTCTCGCTGTTTTTTTGATGAAAATGCAACTTTATTGTGAAAAAATGTTTACAATGAATCATTCAAAATATTGCCCATCGCTAGCGACAACTTTTTCCCATCTTTCTGGCAGAGCTCGAATACCGTCACGGTAGAAGTGTTCGTCTTTTGAGGCTATCCACGAATCAAGCCATTTTGAGATGTCTTCATATGAGCGGAACTGCTGATTAGCCAGACCCATGTACCATCGAACGGAACAAGTAATAATCGGTCGGCGTAATATCTGGGGAATATGGCGGGTGGGGTAGGACCTCCCATTTGACCGTTTCTAAGTAGGTTTTAACGGGTTTGGCAACGTGAGGTCGAGCGTTGTCCTGCTGTAGAATCACTTTTTCGTGCCTCTGCTCGTATTGTGGCCGCTTTTCGTGCAGTGCTCGGCTCAATCACATCAATTGAGTTCGATACCGTTCTCCAGTGATGGTTTCGTTCGGTTTCAACAGCTCATAATAAATAACACCGCCCTGGTCCCACCAAATACACAACAAAACCTTCGCAACGTGAATATTCGGCCGAACCGACGACGTAGAAGCATGACCGGGCAGTCACCATGATTTTATTCTCTTTAGGTTGCTGTAATGAATCCATTTTTCATCACCCGTAACGATGCGGTGAAGAAAACCCTCCCTTTTTTGCCGCTGGAGCAGTTGTTCACAGGCGAAAAAACGACGCTCAACGTCTCTTGGCTTCACATCATAAGGAACCCAAAATTCTTGTTTTCGAAACATTCCCAACGCATGCAATCGTTGGGAAATGGCTTGGTGGGCAACTCCTAATGCTGAAGCAAGCTCTTTTTGCGTTTGGCACGGATCCTCATCGAGCAATGCCTCCAATTCAGCGTCTTCGAAGGTTTTTGGTCTTCCTTCACGCGAACGGTCGTCGACATCGACATCACCGTCTTTGAAGCTACGGAACTAATCACGGCACGTTGTTTCACTTAGAGCAGCATCTCCGTAAACTTTTTGGAGTTCGCAAATGACGATTATTTGGCACAAAATCAGACATTTTCACACAACCCAAAGTATATGACGCAAAAACAAAATCACTAATGTGACAAAGCGGTTATGTCACAATCGACCAGCACTTACTACTGGAGCCATCTCTTGAGAAACAGCGAGAACTTAGTTGCGCACCTAATATTTACAGATATTTCGAAGAATGGTCTTTTACCGACAAATAATCTTCTATGTATATTTTACCTCAACCCTTTTCTTGTAAGCGGATTTAATTATTGCTGTCCGTTTTTCCATGTAAAGGAGATTGTAACCTGTATTGGACATGCTCGATAAAGTCCTAACAGACGAAACTAGTCGTCAGTATAGTACGAAATTTACACGTGTTTTATTTATCCCTTACTGTATTAGAATTTCACAAAGTAGCGACCTCAACAGTCTACTAATTGCGTATTTCATTATTTACGAATTAATCCTCGTATACCCTTTATTTAATATGCTATTAATTTCGTCTAAAATAAAGTGAATTTCTATATTCAATATTTGCTAAAATATTCTAGAAATTTGCCCCTTCGAACTAACTAATGGTTGTGTATTTGCGTCGAATACATATTTTATATAAAGGAAGCCACAAATTCAGGATTTAATCGATTCATTGATTAATAATTTATCACATTTAAAGTAAGTTTTTAGGGACCGTATGCAATATCTCATCGCTATCAACAGTCGCGTCTAGACTATTATCAATGGCAACCAGGACGCAGACGTTCACGCCCAGCATTCACGCTAGACAGTTAAAGCGCTTAAAAGAAATCGCTTTAGATATAACCGGCAAGAGCACAAGCAGTCCTCGGTGACCAGACGTTGCGACACTATCCTCTTTGAAAGGAAACTTACACGTAATCGTATCTATGAAATGTTAAAACCGACGTCAAAGTTTCCTTTTAGGTTTCTGAATAGATTAATGTGTTTTATCGTAATTACTTTTTAATTAATTTTTTTATAATTGTCGGGGTGATGAAGATGTTTCGTTTTTTTTTGACGAATTTTGTAAATCAAAAACGGGAAATTAAGAAAAATAATCTTATGTAAGAAAGATCAAAGAGAAAGAGATTATGCCGGTTCCTTGTAATAAAGCAGTGAACAAAAAAATATTAAAACAGCTTTGGAAGCAAAAATTTTTAGTTATTAAGTTTGCCACTATTGTACTGCTATTGTACTATTGTACCGCTGAATTGGAGGCATTGCTCGATGAGGATCCGTGCCAAACGCAAAAAGAGCTTGCTTCAGCATTAGGATTTACCCGCCAAGCCACTTCCCAGCGATTGCATGCGTTGGGAATGATTCAAAAACAAGGAACTTGGGTTATTTATGATTTGAATCGAAGAGACGTTGAGCGTCATTTTTTCGCCTGTGAACAACTGCTCCAGCGGCAAAAAAGGAAGGGTTTTCTTCATCGCATCATTACGGGTGATGAAAAATGGATTCATTAAGCAACCCAAAGAGAACAAACTCATGGGGACTGCTCGGTCATGCTTCTACGTCGTCGGTTCGGCCGAATTTTCACACTGCGTAGGTTTTGCTGTGTATTGGGTGGGACCAGGGCGGTGTTATTTATTATGAGCTGTTGAAACCGAACGAAACCATCACTGGGGAACGGTATCGAACTCAATTGATGCGATTGAGCCGAGCACTGCGCGAAAAGCGGCCACAATACGAGCAGAGGCACGAAAAAGTAATTCTACAGCATGACAACGCTCGGCATCACGTTGCCAAACCCGTTAAAACCTACTTAGAAACGCTCAAATGGGAGGTCCTACTCCACCCGCCATATTCCCCAGATGTTGCGCCGTCCGATTATTAGTTGTTCCGTTCGATGGCACATGGTCTAGCTAATCAGCAGTTCCGCTCATATGAAGACATCTCAAAATGGCTTGATTCGTGGATAGCCTCAAAAGACGAACACTTCTACCGTGACGCTATTCGAGCTCTGCCAGAAAGATGGGAAAAAGTTGTCGCTAGCAATGAGCAATATTTTGAATGATTCATTTATAAACATTTTTTCACTTATGTAAGAAAGAGCAAAGAAAAAGAGATTATGCCGGTTCATTGTAATAAAGCAGTGATCAAAAAAAATATTAAAACAGCTTTGGAAACAGAAAATTTATAGTTATTAAGTTTGCAACTATTGTACTGTCAAAATTTTTTGATTTCAATCTTCAACATAAAAAAAAAGAATATACTTTCATAGAGAAAGCATTTTTAAATTTTATTGGTGTTTTTAGAACGCTTGCTTAATATATGAAAGAGGTCTGAATAGTTAAATTATAATGTCCCAAAGAAGAATCAAGTGGTGTATTGGTTGTTTATAGATAAGTTGACTCACTAGATTCATCGACTGCAGATGTGAAGTTAACAAAAAGATATCACGAACATTTTTAAGCAAATGTAGAACTGATATGCCATATTTTCGTGGGAAAGCTAACTATTGGGTTGGCAACTAAGTAGTTTCGGTTCTGTCGTATAAAATAAAACACTTTTTTTTAACAAAGAATAGTTTTTAATCAATTATATATTTTCCATTTTGCTCAATGACCTTTTGCCATCTTTCTTTCAGCAGCATGATTCCGCGCTCATAAAATCTCTCGTCCTTATCAGCAAAAAACTGAACCAGGTGCGAGTGAAGGTCATCGTCATTTGTGAAAGTTTTACCATTCAAAGAATTCTGCAAACTTCGAAATAAATGGTAATCAGATGGTGCTAGATCAGGGCTGTATGGGGGATGTGGCATCACTTCCCAGCCAAGCTTCAATAGTTTTCCACGAGTTGCCAAAGATGTGTGAGGCCTTGCATTATCTTGGTGGAAAACTACACCTTTCCGATTTGACAATTCTGGCCGTTTTTCTTTGATTGCTTCATCCAGTTTTATTAATTGTTGACAGTAAACATCAGAATTGATCGTTTGATTCCTTGGAAGCAGCTCAAAAAACACAACACCTTTGTAATCCCACCAAACTGACAGCATGATCTTTTTGGATGCAATTCAGCTTTCGATGTAGTTTGAGCTGGTTTATCGTGTTTGCTCCATGATCGTTTTCTAACTATGTTACTGTACAGGACCCATTTTTCATCACCAATGATGATTCTTTTTAAGAAAGGGTCGGTTTCATTTCGTCTAAGGTGCATATAGCAAAAGTTGATTCTTTGTGTTAAATGAATTTCTTTCAATTCGTGAGGTACCCAAATATCAAGCTTCTTAACTAGCCCAAGACATTTTAAATGTTTTTCAATTGTTGGTTGCGATACATGCAACCTCTCCGCAACCTCTCGAATAGTTATATGACGATCCTCTTCAATTATGACTTTGATTTGGTCATCATCAACTTCAGTAGGCCGACCAGAACGTTGCTCATCGTTGAGGGGAAAATCTCTAGAACAGAATTTTTTATACCAATTCTGACACGTGCGCTCTGTTAAGCAATTAGCACCATAAACTTCACATATCTTTTTGTGAGCCGCAGCAGCTTTCTTTCCTTTACGGAAATAAAATAGTAAAATATGTCGAAAATGTTCGTTTCTGCACTCCATTTAAAATTAACCCACGATTAATAGCTTTAATAAAAATCACGCACTACTTGCTTCTGAAGTTACGTCAATGTGACTAGTATCACGCGACAAACGGTAAAGTACAGCACTAACATACGTTATACAAAAAATAAAGCAACCCTCTCTATCAGTAAAAACCGAAAGTACCTAGTTGCCAACCCAATAAATTAAAACTGTTGCAAACCACAAAAGTATAAATTTTCACATCCAAAAAACCTTCCACCATATTCTACGCGCTCATCCACTCTTTGAAACCAGTTATCAAATCAATTTTTCCACGGTTTTTCTGAAAGTCAAGCATATTCGTTATCTCACACTTTAAGGAGGTTCGCGTCGTTGAAAAACTGCCTACCTTTTAAATTGTTTTTTATATGGAAAAACAGCCTAAAGTTGCATGGAGCAGCATCTGAGTTGCAGTGTGAATGTTCCAACGTTAACGAACTCGACGCTCGAGACCAGGTGAGAATAAATGTTCGAATGGTGTACCATTCAACGGTGACCGTCTGTTACATTTCTAACATCACGTACTCCCACAACTCCTCTCACGGTAGAGTACGAAATTTCCTTTCTAACGAGATCGTGCTTTCATCTATAAAGAGCCAAACTTTATTCAATAATTTAGTGGACATACTATCAGGTTTCGCTACCTCTCAAGATACTGCTAACATAACGAGATACATATTTCATTTTTAAAAATCTAGCGACACCATGGAGTTCATCGATTAAAGCATGTGGTATTCAAAAGGAGCCTTCGTTATTCGAAGTAAAGTACGTGTAAAGAACGTGTTGTGGCTTTACGAGTTCGGAAAACCTTGCAAGCTGAAACTTTCTCTTTCGAACTCCACTTTACCATTTGAGTACGATCGTATGATATGGACAATTATTTCTAGCGCAGAATCTATTTCCTCCAAATATTGATGAATATTCAATCCATAGGCATAGTTGTTGCGTAAAATTTTCGTAGTCTGTTTCTGACCAAGACGGTTGGCGTTGACAGAAAGAGATAATGATCAGATACAATGTAGTCCTGAATAGGTCAGGTCTTATGTAAGAAAAATATTATATTATATATATATATATATATATATACAATATATTATATTATATTTTACTTTTCTTATTTAATCAAAAGAAAAAAGCCGCGAAAATACAGGAGTTATTAGATGAAGACCCAATCCAAATTCAAAAATAATTGGCAGAAGCGTTTAATGTGGCCCAAGAGATGATTAGCGACCGATTACGAGCAATGGGAAAAATCCAAAAGATGGGAAAATGGGTGCCGCATCAATTGAATAACTGGCAAATGTAAAATCGAAAAATCGTCTGTGAAATGCTGCTTTATAAGTATAATCGGAAGTCATTTCTGCATTTCTGGCCCTAGGGGCAAAAAATCATGGTTAGCATCTGGCGAAGCCGGCCCATCGACTCCAAGGCCAAATCGTTTTGGTCGCAAGACAATACTCTGTGTTTGGTGGGACCAGAGTGGCGTGGTGTATTACGAATTATTGAAATCTGGTGAAATATCGCTACCGACAACAAATTATCAATTCGAACCATGCATTGATAGAAAAAGATTTTACAGCACGATAACGCGCCGTCTCATACGGCAAACCCGGTCAAAGATGCGTTAAAAGCACTTGTATGGAACATAATATCGCACCCGCCCTACTCTCCAGACCTTACTTCGTCCGACTATCACCTATTCACATCAATAGGATACGCGCTTGCAGAGCAGCACTTCGCCAATTTCGAAGATGTTAGAAAATGGCTCGATGAATGGTTTTGCTCGAAGGGCAAACAGTTTTTTTGGGATGACATCCATCAATTGCTTGAAAGATGGGCAAGATGTGTCAAATCAAATGGCCAATACTTTGAATAAATAGATTTTTTCATTTTCTTGAAAATTATGCAGTTTTTTTACGAAGAAACCGGTAATGACTTTCCGGTACACCTGGTATATCAGCATATAACAATGGGAATTTACAAATACACATGCAGATATACCTAACATGAAATAAAAAGGGGAAAAAATACCAGATTTTGCTTTTAGAAAGCATTAATTGGAAACATTCAGAATTAACAAGTCTTTTGGCAAATACACAATTAAAAAAATGGTTAATTCAAAAACGTTTGTGTGTTTGTAAATTTTGCAATATTAAACAAAAATAAATATTTTTAAGAAGTATAATTAATAACAAATACTTGTATATATTTATATATATATATATATACATATATATATATATATATACATATACATATATATATATATATATATATATACAGTAGGGAGCATAAAAAATGCAACTCTGTAATACACAACCTTACAACGAATCTCTTTTAAAATAACGGTAACTAATTCATCTCTTCTTTGGGTAGTATATTCTTTTGTTTGTGAGTAAGCAATTCTAAAACATTCTGTTTAAATTATTCGTACACAAAGTTTTAAATTCCATCTTTAAGGTCAGACGCAAATAATTTCAGCGAGCAAAAAAAATGCAACGCAAAGAAGCAACCGTTAAAGTAAGTTAAGTTTGCTTTTTAAATAAAAATTGCTATATTTATTCTGTCAATGTTTACTTTGTAATAGAAACAGCTATCAACACATAGCAGAAAAAACTTTATTAAATTATTAGACGAAGGGAAAAGCATGCGAGCAATTGGACTTCTTTTTGGAGTTAACAAATATACAATAAGTCGTGTAGCTTCTCGTTTTAGCGCGAAAAAAAGTGTTGAAAGAAATTCAGGCAGTGGTCGCCCTCGCAAAACTACAGCTCGAAAAGATCGTCGAATGTTAAAATTAGTAAAAAACGATCCACGAAAGACGGCAGTAGACGTTGCCAGTTTCGCTAATGAGCAAATGAGTGTCTCTATTGGGGTACGCACTGCACGTCGAAGGCTCTGCGAAGCCAATTTGCATGCTAGACGACCAGCAGAAAAGCCCATGATAAGTAGAGTCAATAAAAAGAAACGTCTTGACTTTGCTAAACGGTATCAGCATTGGTCAAGTGAGCAGTGGTCTAAGATCTTGTGGAGCGATGAAAGTAAATTTAATTTATTCGGCTCGGATGGAATAAATTACATTCGTAGACCACCCAACCAAAGATATGGTCCTAAATTTCAGCTACCAACAGTCAAATATTGTGGGGAATCAATAATGGTGTGGTGTAAGAAGCAAGATATTTAAAATTAAAGCACTGAACATGTGATAGCTCTTTCTAGGTGCGTTCTTCCGTAATGGAATCGGTCCGTTAATCAAAATTGAAGGGACGATGAACGCAAATAAATACTGTGATATACATGCACAGCACATTGTACCCCACCTTCGTGAAAAAATGACGCCTGGCAGCATATTTCAGCACGATAACGATTCCAAGCAGTCAAGTCGCTTAGTTCGACACTCCTTAAGCGATAATGATGTGCAAGTTTTGGACTGGACCATCACAATCTTCCGATCTAAACCCCATAGAAAATCTATGTGAGCTTGTAGATCGGGAAGTAAAGAAGAAAAATCCATCCAATATAAAAGAATTGGAATTAATTTTAAAAGAAAAGTGGGGCAAAATGCCCTTAAATACTATAATAGCACTAGTCGATTCTATGCCTTCCAGATTAAAGGCAGTGATAAAAAATAATGGCTACGCTACTAAATATTAGATTTAAGTTAAATTTACCAAGAAAATATGTTTGAATTTAAATAAATATGTTAAACTATAAACAGTTGCATTTTTTTGCTCCGCGGTCGTGGTCCATGCTAAATTAAAAAAAAAGTATTAATTAAACTTATGAAGACATAACAGGTATATCTGCCGACGTTTCGTACCCATTTGTATGGGACATCTTCAGGGCTGAACTACTGCATAAATTGGTGTAAGTCGATGGGGGACGTGTTTATATATGGATAATGGGTCAAAATGGGTCAATGGAGCGTTACGGTTACGGATGGGTCGATTAGAGATGCAGGATTGCCAAGCGTTATGTAGGGGGTAGCCATCATCGCGGTTAAGATTATTGGGGTGCTTAAAGATCTCTATAGTTTCACGGATTTTGCGACCATAGAAGTGGTTAGTGCGGGATAGGATCTTGGTTGAATTAAACTGAATATGGTGCCCGGTTTCCAGTCTATGCTCGGCAAGTGCAGAACCGGCTATGCGCAGCAACCTAGTACAACGTCATCATCCTGCCCAGAAACAGGGCGTTATCAATTCCTTAGTCCAAAGAGCTGTGAACATATCTGACCAGCATTCTATATCCCAGGAATTAAGTCACGTGTTGGACACAGCTCTTATAAATAATAATTTCTCCAACCATAATATTCAGCGAACCATAGATCGACATCTTAATCCCAAAATCTCACAACTTAATACACAGCTTACATCATCTCCCCCCCTCTCTAAAGCCCACCTACCCTATATACAAGGTGTTACTGACCGCATCAGTAGGGTTCTTCAAAAACAACATCAAAACCATCTTCAAACCCCATTCCAAATTATCTGACCCTTTTTCCGTAAAAGACCATGTTTCTTTAGAATCAGCTGGTGTGTACAGGATTCCTTGTTCATGCGGCAGGGCATATATTGGTGAAACAAAGCGGTATGTCGGCACTCGTGTTTCTGAACATGAGCGTTGTACTAGGTTGCTGCGCATAGCCGGTTCTGCACTTGCCGAGCATAGACTGGAAACCGGGCACCATATTCAGTTTAATTCAACCAAGATCCTATCCCGCACTAACCACTTCTATGGTCGCAAAATCCGTGAAACTATGAGATCTTTAAGCACCCCAATAATCTTAACCGCGATGATGGCTACCCCCTACATAACGCTTGGCAATCCTGCATCTCTAATCGACCCAACCGTAACCGTAACGCTCCATTGACCCATGACCCATTATCCATATATAAACACGTCCCCCATCGACTTACACCAGCTTCAGTGCAGTAGTTCAGCCCTAAAGAAGATGTCCCATACAAATGGGTACGAAACGTCGGCAGATATACTATAATCGGTTCCAGCCCGGAAACCCAGAAGCAGATAGTATAAACAGTTGCATTTTTCTTGCTCGCAAAGAATACGTAACTTTCCCACTAAATTAAAAAAAAGTATTAAAAACTTATGAAGACATAGCAACTCCACCTAGTCTATCACAACTGTAGCGAACTAAAAGTCATACAAAAATATAAATTGATTAGTAACGTTTTTAAACAATCACACCTTTACACTATGTTAATAAGCGTTGCATTTTTTATGCTCGCTACTGTATAAATAACAAAACACTTGTATTTTAGACACATCCCTTAGACTTTTACCTGTTTTGGTGAGAATAATTGAAATAATAGTTGTAAATGTAATTCTGAGAAGGATTATTCGGATTATTATTATAAATTAGATAAATATATTTGTTCCTGAAAAATATTGTAAATCCTTTTAATAGTTTTATGGCGTCTATTTAATAGAAATATTTTATATACCCCAATAAATTTAATAGGGTTTATAACGCAATATTATTATAATGGTATTAGGAATTCATAGTAAACTATTTAGCAATTTAAAAATTAGTTTTCGTGCAGCATTTGTCCGAGTAAGTTGCAATACGAGTATTTGAGAACGGACGTAAAAGTAACTTATAAAAATGCCGTAAAGAAAGGAACTTAGCGCAGAAACTCGTAGTTCTATAATAACGCTACATGGTGAAAAATTTTCACTGCGGCAAATAGCCCAAAAGTTAAATTTATCTTATCATGCGGTGCAAGGAACAGTGAAACGATATTCACAAAGTGGAACATTACAACCAATAAAACGTTGCGGAAGGCCAAGAGTATCTACCAGACAAGAGGATTTGCGCCTAAAAATACTATCAAAACGAAATAGGCGCCTCACAGCTCCTCAGCTTCGAGCAGAGCTGAATGAAGGCCGTCGAAAGCCGGTGTCACTACTATGGTTACTGTAAAACGACGTTTGACAAAGGCGGGACTACATGGGCGTATTGCAGCTCGAAAACCATTATTGAATTCACGAAATCGTAAAAGATGGTTACAATGGGCCCAGGACCATCAACACTGGGACATGGAAATGTGGAAGCAGGTGTTATGGACAGATGAGTCAAAGTTCCAAGTGTTTGGTAGAAATCGATGAGTTTTCGTTCGAAGACAAGTAGGTGAAAAGATATTACCCGAATGTGTAGTGCCAACTGTTAAACACGGGGGAGGTTCTGTGCTTGTTTGGGGATCCTTTTCCTTTGATGGTGTCGAAGATTTGTACCGCATTGAAGACATTTTAAAAAAAGAGGGGTACCTGAAGATTTTGGAGGAATATGCAATTCCGTCTGGATTAAGGTTAATTGGTGAAGGTTTTCACCTACAACAAGATAATGATCCCAAACACACTTCCCAACTTTGTAAAAACTATGTGAATCAAAAAGAGGAGGAAGGGGAGCTGATAAATATGATTTGGCCATCACAATCACTCGATCTCAACCCTATCGAAGTACTGTGGTATGAATTAGATAGAAACGTGAGAGAAAGCTGTCCACAATCGCTGAAACAGCTTTGGGAGCAACTTACAAGGGTGTGGAATAATTTACCAATGGATACGCTTCAGAAACTTGTATCGCGGTTGCCTAATATTTGTAAAGAAATCATTAAGCGCAGAGGTGGATACTTCGACGAAAGTCGAATATGATAAGAAATTCTACAGAATATGTTGAAATTATTTTATTTTGTAAGGAAAACTGTTCACTTGTCTCGTAGATATAATTTTGTAGAAATATACGTTTTGTTTCACTAAGCGTGCATGTTTTTTTAAATTTCATCTACTGATCCCTCCCTTATGGCCTGTAGTGTATGTATACATATAAATATTGATCATAATTGGAAATATGTAACTGTAAAGGGTATTGCAGATTGAATAAATAACTAAAGTAAAAAGAGGAGTTCTCCCTCTAAACATCGTTAATAAATTAAATGTTTTATTAACTCAACAGTCGAAATTCCCAATAAAATAAGGTAAAACAAAATATTAAAAAATAAAAGAATACGCTCAGTAAAAATTAAGAAAGACAATCTATTTTCGTTTGTCTATGCTCTTCATTGCATATACTTTTTCATCTACTACTG
Organism: Dermolepida albohirtum; assembly: GCA_031893035.1. Classification (NCBI taxonomy): domain Eukaryota; kingdom Metazoa; phylum Arthropoda; class Insecta; order Coleoptera; family Scarabaeidae; genus Dermolepida; species Dermolepida albohirtum. The sequence goes on from JAVIWB010002494.1 coordinate 22,012, forward strand.
TACATATTTTTCCTACATCCCTGTAAAGAGTAATTCCTAGTCGTTATGAAAAATTTAATTTCGAGGATTCCCTTTTAAAAAGATAAATAACTCGCTATCAGTGGGTAGTTAAACCTATTAATTATAGATGTAGGAAGTCCGAAATTCGCGACCACGTCATGTACAATTTCATATCAAACGAAATACATTTAGCATGGCCGGCGAGTCATCAGCGTTGGAGGGTGGCAGGTAACGCAAAGGGGCACGCAATGTCTAGACACTACGTCATGCCGCCCCACCCGGCTTTCGTCGGCAGATCGAATGCTCCGCAAGTCCGATCGGCGTAGCAAGGCGTCGTTTTGACTTACTACAAGTCATACAACTCCACCATTATTCATTAGTGCCTTTTTTTCGTTTTTTTCTTTTTGTACATTACAATGTCAAGCCTTATACGCGTACTTATATATAGGACTTGTAATAAATAAGAGCCGAGAAATATCAATGCGTAATTTCAGACTTTCGTCTTCCTGTTTTCGATCGCATTTAAAAATAAAATATCGTAACTAAACTGGAAATAAGCAAACATAAGTTATTTATCGGCATCCTATAAAACAATAATGGTTTCAAATTAAAAATTAATATTCTTCTATTTTTAGAGAAGCTGCAGGAAAACAAAAACGTAATTCTATAAACAATAAATTAATTAAATATTATTCTTTCTTTTGTAATACTTTATAGTCCATTTTTTAAGTCGGACAAGTAAACTGGAAAGATCCAATTACACTGGACAATCTTTGCTGCCCGGTTTTTAAAAAGAAATTTAAAAAATATTATGTATGTTGATTAAATATGAATTCTTTAACTCATATACGAGGGTAGTTTGATAAGTAGTGAGAATGGAAAAGAAAAACGAATTTTTTAAATACAAAATAATTTTTGTTTTTCAATATATTCTCCTGAAAGAGCAATACATTTACTCCAACGGTGCTTCAATGCCCTTATGCCATTTCTAAAATGCGATTCCGGAAGGCTTGCAAAATACTCATTTACGAAGATGATAAGCTCGTCGTTAGACGAAAATTTGTTTCCACCTAGTGCCGTTTTCAATTTTGGAAAAAGGTGGAAGTCGGAACGGGCTAGATACGGCGAATAAGGCGCATGCGATACTAATTGGAAATGCAACTCGCGGATTTTGGACATCGCAACTGTGCTGGTATGCAAGGGAGCGTTGTCTTGGTGAAACAGAATCTTTTTCTTTGCCATTCCTGGCCGTTTAGCACGAATCTCAATATTTAATTTTTGTAGAAGTTCTGCATAATTTTGTCCGTTTATTGTGGCACCTTTCTGAAGGTAATCAATGAGCAGAATGCCCTTTGAATCCCAAAAAATTGACGCCATCACCTTTGTTTGCCGATAAAGGGGTTTTGGCTTTCTTTGGAGGTGCAGAACCACGTTCAAACCATTGTTTCGACTGTTGTTTAGTTTCGGGTGTACTGTAATGTATCCAAGTTTCATCGCAAGTAACAAATCGCCTACAAAAATCAACCGGATTCCGCTTATAAAGGTCCAAACACTCATTGGAAATGCGCAAATGAGTGAACTTTTGATCGATCGTAAACAATCGCAGCACCCATCTTGCCGAAAGCTTAGAAAGGTTCAATTCTTTCGTTAAAATGTGGTGTACGCGTTCTGTTGAAATGTTTACCATGTCTGCTATCTCTCTCACTTTGAGTCGTCGATCTTGCGTAATAATATTATGAATTTTTATAATCATTTCCTTAGAAGTCACGATTTTGGGTGCTCCAGAGCGCGCTTCATCAACACAGATTGTTCTACCACGTTTAAATTCATTTACCCATCTACTTATTGTGGTGGATGATGGGGCAGATTCACCTAATGTTTCCCGTAACTCATCTTTTATTTCGGTAGCTTTCATACCCTTAATTACGAAGTATTTAATCACCGCACGATACTCTGCTTTTTCCATTTTAACAAAACAACGTGTTACTTCTTTTTCAATCAGCTGTCAAAAAATAAACTAATCAACCGATTTATCTAAATATCGGAATGTAAACATATAAATAAGTAACCTAAATTACAGTGCATTTGTTTTACCAATTAGAGCGCCACCTATGTGTCATTCTCACTACTTGTCACAGGCATGCGCTTGGTAAGGGAATAAAATAAATTATAAGTAATAACTTTTCTTCTGTTGTAAATGTATGGGGACGACAAAAACAGGACGAAGATGTTTATAGGGCACTAACAATGTGAGAAACACACAGAAGCACCTTTCTTTTTGCATTTCTCTTTAGATTCACTGTGATCAGGGCTATACTTTCCGGCATCCAAATTTAAAATCCCTTTTTGTAACATTATTAAGTAAATTAAGTCTGTTTATTGCATCGGGTTTTCCAGTAGGGACATAACGATTTTGTTTTATAATGCCAACACACCCTTGAACGTTTTTCATGATCCGTCAACGTCAAAACGTCAGTTAAAGTTAACATTTTTATTCTGGTGAAGTTCAAAAACGAGCAACGTTTGGCAATTATTAAAAATTACTATTGCAATTGTGAGTCGGTGGTCGTAACTTTAAGAACGCTTACTCCAATTTTCGATCGTAATAATCGTCCTACCAGGCAGGCTATGCGCGCTACAGTGGACAAATTCGACTCAAAATATTCACTATTGAATGTTCCTGTGCCAGTGAGACAACGCAACATCGAAGTATCGAAAATATCGCAGCCGTAAGTGCTTCAGTTCAAAATGAGACAAATCAGTCAATCCCACGCCATTTACAAGAATTGAAAATCTCTCAAATGACATCGTAACGAATTTTGCGGAAAGATCTTAACTTACACCCCTAAGATCGAATTAATTCAAGAACTGAAGCCTCTTGATCATTTGAAGCGCCTAAACTCCTCTGATTGGTCTCTGTTAAAGTTTGAAGAAAATCCTGAATTTCATGGAAAAATCATCTTCAGCGTTGAAACTCATTAATAATAATAATAATAATAATAATAATTTATTGATGTATATGTACATACACACGTCATTGCATAATCATATATAAATAAAAACACAAAAAAGAGAACCTTTGTGGCTCACAATGAATACGCCACCAAATACGTTAAAACCCGCAAGATCTATACAAAACAAAACACCAGAGTAACAATGAAAACATAAAAACACAAAAATGGCAATGTCAAAATTTATACTTCAGAAAGTTATTTACTGAAGAGAAACAGTTCTCCACCAGCACTGTTTTTATTAATCTTTTGAGACTAATCCATGGTAGGCTCCTAAACCTAAAGGCAAAGCATTGTATATCTTCACGGCCATGTGATTTGAACTTAGCTGACTTTTCCCAATGCGATGATACGGTATGACCAAACTACTCTGGTTTCGTGTTTCATATTCGTGAAAATCACCATTTTTGCAGAACTTATCTGGCGACATATGAATAAACTCCAGGCAAGCAAGTATATACAATGATGAGAGGATCAGTATTTTGTGTTTTCTGAATAGGTTTACACAACTTGTGGTACTGGATACACCACTAAGGGCTCTGATTGCACTCTTTTGCATCCTGAAAACCGCCTCAGCCGCGCCAGACGTGCCCCACATCAATAGGCCATACATGGCCCTACCTTGAAAATTTGCATAGTACACAGTTCTATCCGCCTCGGGTGTAGCCACTAGTTTCACTCTTCGTATAGAGTATATTGCTGATGCCAGATTGCGACACAAGTTATCAATGAGGCCCTCCCAAGTCAGGTTGCTCGCAATCAGCAGGCCCAAAAACTTAATATTCGCTTTGAGCATTTCTTGCTTAATAGCTTTATCAATAAGCAAAATATTCGTCAAAGGACAGCAAGAAACCCATATGTACTTCAAGATACTTCATTATCTTTATTTTATAATTATATTGATTGCATTATCATAGTAATATATATACAGAGCAAGAAGTCTAACAGAAATTAAATCAGGAATAATTTTTGTGGAAGAAAATATTTTGTATTCTACCCTAATCGCCTACTATGTCAATATAACATATAAACAATTAGATCATTACATTTACATGATAACATATATTTACATATACGCCATTCATTAAATCATTATTAAAACAGTTTGAAATTAGTACCTTTTTCTGGGCTTCCGGGCTGGAACTGCGTCACTGGTATAACTGCCGACGTTTCGTACTCACTCATATGGGAAATCATCAGGGCTCAACTACTGCTACTGTCTGTCGCACTGAAACTGAACTGAAACTAGTTTCGCAATGAAATTGAACCGAAACTAGTTTCAGTGCGACAGATAGTAGCAGTAGTTGGGCCCTGAAGGTGTCCCATACGAGTGGGTACGAAACATCGGCAGTTATACCAGTGACACGGTCCCAGTCCGGAAACCCAGAAGAAGATAGTATGGACCACTAACGAGGAAGTCTACATACCAGATCAGTTATAAATTAATTCAAAATTCTATTAAATTGTTAATGAGTGTAACTCATATATAATATATTGTTATGATTTTCTTTTTGTTGCAGATATGTAATCGATCTTATCCACTTTATGTATCTACGTACTGAAAACGCTGCCTGAAAGGGTGTGTTTATTTACTATTTTACTAGGCTTTGCAAAGGGTACTGAGATACTAAGAAAGTATATAAGATAAACATGTAAAACTCAATGTGCTTTCCAATTAATCCCATCTAGTGTTAATTTAGCATATTATATTTGAGTTTTTAAATTACAAATATAGGTTTACTTTAAAATGTCAAACCACATTCGGTTCATGATTTATTCAATCTCGTTTCTAGGGCTTTAGCTTGTAGCTTTGCGTCATCCGCCTTAAATTAAACCCATTCAAATTGGCAACAAACAGGGCAACTCGTACCTTGCATATAGATTGATCAAGGGACTATCCGTAAACAATAGAGTTGCGATACTCCGAAAAGAGACATCCTATCCTTTTACATAATCTATTCATTGAAACTCGGTTTTTCATTAAAAATGAATATACTTCTTTATAAATGGACATATGCGTGTGATTTTATTATGAAGACGATTCATTAAATCATATTACCCACGAGTTAATTAAAAAGTTATGCGTCATGTATTATTTCACTTATAGAAGAATGTAAAAAATATAAATTCTGGAAATGTGCTATTCGTGTTTTGTTTCAATTGAATGAAAGAATATTGGCACAAAAATATATAATTGATTTCTTAATCATTCGCGTTTTTTATATCGTTTCTTCATCAAAATTGTGTATCATTCTTTATGCTTTATTAATTTCTTCTTTTTATTGGGTTGGCAACTAAGTACTTTCGGTTTTGTAGTATAAAATAAAACACTTTTTTTTTAAATAAAGAATAGTTTTTAATCAATTATATATTTTCCATTTTGCTCAATGACCTTTTGCCATCTTTCTTTCAGCTGCATGATTCCGCGCTCATAAAATTTCTAGTCCTTATCAGCAAAAAACTGAACTAGGTTCGAGTGAAGGTCATCGTCATTTGTGAAAGTTTTACCATTCAAAGAATTCTACAAACTTCGAAATAAATGGTAATCAGATGGTGCTAGACCAGGGCTGTATGGGGGATGTGGCATCACTTCATAGCCAAGCTCCAATAGTTTCCCACGAATTGCCAAAAATGTGTGAGGCCTTGCATTATCTTGGTGGAAAACTACACCTTTCCGATTTGACAATTCTGGCCGTTTTTCTTTGATTATTGTTGATAGTAAACATCAAAATTGACCGTTTGGTTCCTTGGAAGCAACTCAAAAAACACAACACCTTTGTAATCCCACCAAACTGACAGCATGATCTTTTTTGGATGCAATTCAGCTTTCGATGTGGTTTGAGCTGGTTTATCGTGTTTGCTCCATGATCGTTGTCGAACTATGTTACTGTACAGGACCCCTTTTTCATCACCAGTGATGATTCTTTTTAAGAAAGGGTCGGTTTCATTTCGTCTAAAGTGCATATTTCAAAAGTTGATTCTTTGTGTTAAATAAATTTCTTTTAATCCGTGAGGTACCCAAATATCAAGCTTCTTAACTAGCCCAAGACATTTTAAATGTTTTTCAATTGTTGTGTGCGATACATGTAGCCTCTCCGCAACCTCTCGAACAATTATATGACGATCCTCTTCAATTATGACTTTGATTTGGTCATCATCAACTTCAGTAGGCCGACCAGAACGTTGCTCATCTTTGAGGGAAAAATCTCCAGAACGGAATTTTTTATACCAATTCCGACACGTGCGCTCTGTTAAGCAATCAGCACCATACACTTCACATATTTTTTGTGAGCCGCAGCAGCTTTCTTTCCTTTACAGAAATAAAATAGTAAAATATGTCGAAAATGTTTCTTTTCTGCACTCCATTTAAAATTAACTCACGACTAATAGCTTTAATAAAAATCACGCACTACTTGCTTCTGAAGTTACGTCAATGTGACTAGTATCACGCGACAAACGGTAAAGTACAGCACTAACATACGTTATAGAGAAAATAAAGCAACGCTCTTTATCAGTAAAAACTGAAAGTACTTAGTTGCCAACCCAATAGAAGGCGTCAAGCCTAATTATAATTCCTTTTTTCCACGTTCACCGCCATCTACACGTATACTCGTATTTGCCAAACAGAGTTTCCTTACCAGTTACGAGATAACTACTGCTAAATATTTTTAGATTGTCCACATAAGCTAACACTGCAGTGAAGACGTGCCAAGAGATCGTTAACATAGATTTTGAACAAAATGGGTCCCAAATAGGAACAGTGTGGGACTCCATAGGAAATATCGAAGATATTAGATGAGAACCCATTATAATGAACATAACCGGAACGATTTCGCAGATAGGAAGAAAACACATTAGTAATATTCGGCACAAAGCCAAAAGATATCAACTTGGAAATGAAAATACCATGGTTTGTAGTATCGAAGTAGTCTCTTAATTTGAAATTATTAAACTCACAATAAATGTCTTTTATTTCGTAGAAAAAACTAATAGATATTACCATGTGTATCTCTTTAAATCAACATGAATTTAAATGGATAGTATTTTTATTTTTCTACTGCTGACGACGATAAATTTGTTGTTGAAAGATGCATTCAGATATGAAAAATACAAAGGGTACTAGGAAAGTTTTGCAATATGATGCAGCAATGGATCGTAGGAAGCTGCTTGTTGGTGCATATTGAGACAAGTTCATATATGCATAATAGTCGCAGCGCCATGTCGATGGACTCAGTTATTCATTAGCAATAAGAGTGTAAAGTGCTTGCGATAGCATTGTGGTCACGAAACGCGATAAGGACAGTTTTGCGTGGTTTAAACATAGACCAGTGCTTCGAAGAAATGACTCTTGTACTAGGTGATGTTTGTCCACATCGCACAACGATATTCGGGTGGTATAGAGCATTCCAAAGGGAAAATTTAACTGTGGAGGATGCTGAGAGGCCGGGAAAACCATGAACGTCAGTTACGGAGGAAAGCGTTACTACTGTTAGGAAAATGCTTGGCGAGGACAGGCCAGTGATCTACCAAAAGATTGAGGATACTTCAGGCCTAAATACACCAGCAATTCGTTCGATTCTGCATGATCATTTGCATGTGAAGAAACTTTGTTCTCTCTGGGTGCCGCATCGGCTGACTGAAGAACAGGTGACACGACGTGTGATTTGGTGCCGAGAGATGATAAAAAAGTTTAATAAGGAACAATCACGGTGTATGAACAACATCGTGGCAGGTGACGAGACTTGGCTGTACCATTACGATGTGCCGACCAAAGCTCAAAACAAAGTTTGAGTCTTTTATGATGAGGTCACACCCGTAGTTGTCAGAAAATCCCGATCTGTAAAGAAGAAAATGATAACTGTATTTTTCAAATCGTGTGGAATTGTGGAACGCGTCGTTTTGGACACACAGAAGACAGTCACAGCTAAGTGGTATACTGAACAGTGCCTGCCTAAAATCATGGGATCTATGAAGAACCTGCGGCCAAAGTCAAGAATGACTACCTGGTTTCTCCATCACGATAATGCTCCAGCTCACCGCGTCAAAGCCTGCACCGAATATTTGACCACAACAGGATTGAAACTTCACGAGCACCCTCCCTACAGTCCAGATCTTACTCCCTGCGACTTTGCACTGTTCCCGCATGTGAAAATGAAAAGAGAGGCGGTTTTCCAGTGATGGGGACCTTCTGCACGCTTGGGACAACGAGTGTGCTTTACGCACTAGTGAACCTTGGCAAAACTGATTTAAAGATTGGTTTCGGAGGATGGAGAGGTGTATTGAGTGTAGAGGAAATTACTTTCAAAAAATTAAATAAACAAAGCTTTCCTAGTACCCTTTGTACATTGTGATAGAGCGATCATTTCCACCCGTCCTCTAAACTTGCCGTTACGTCAAAATTGTGCGAAAACCACCGCTCCGCTTTCGCTTTATTCTGTGTATCTTTCAAAATAATTCTCATTAAATTAATTAATGTTCCAAGAATTTTCAGATTTCTAATATCTTAACATCAACAAACAACAAACAAAGCCCTACGTTTAGCTCGCAGCTAGTTTCAAAGTAAGGATCGCATTAAATGTATAATAAAAATGCTAGACCATTGAAACTTTTATTTTCGTTTTAACAACAAGATATTCAGATGGAGAAAATTAAATTTGCGAGATTTCTCAAGTTCGCCCTATCCCAGAGATTTCTTTTTTTTTTACTAAGGACAAACACTTGATACATCATCAATCCCGTGAAAAATCGCTTCTTTATTTTTAGAAAAGTACTTTTAAATTGCAAATAAATTGAATGTTGACGTGAAAGTTTCCTGCGCTCGCAGAGAATGGAATTTCGTATGGATTACGTGTTGACGCTTCTTTATAATTTATCTTCGAGGAAGTACCCTTAATGTCCTTATCATATAATGCCATGGAGTGAGTATAATTTGGTAGCGCATTAAATGTATTTAAAGAAAAATATATAATCGCGAAGAGAAAAGGTGAAAAATCTGCACAAGATTGTTAAACGAAGCTAATTAGATTAGTCAATAAAGCGTTTCTATCAGGTTGTTATAAATGTAATGTCCGTTTTTTCCTTCAGTCTGAACTGAATCGCACCTGTGTGAAGACGTGTATGTTTTTGGTGAAAATTATTATTGTATTTGTAGAAAACGGTATTTATTTTGAAGTGTGTACCTGTTCCATTTCTTGGAAAGATTAATACACCTGTCCTTGTCTCGCCTATGGAAATGCTGTCATGCATGAGATATTCGGGCAATTTACCTCTTTCAATTTAAAAAGAGATTAAATGCAGCTGCAGCAACGCGAGAAATTTATCAGACGTTCGGTGAAACCACGTGTAATGAACGCACATTACAGCGATGGTTTAAAAAATTTAGCGTGGGAAATTTTGATTTGGAAAATGAGCCTGGCGGATATGCGCGTAGCACCGTTAATGACGACGAGCTGCGTGTAGAAGTTGAAAGTAATCCGTCGACAACAGTGGGTAGCCTTGCAGAAATATTTCAAGTGTCCATTGCCACCATTAGTCGTCACCTTTCTTCGATTGGCAAAGTGAAGAAACTCGATCGACGGGTGCCGCACCAATTAACGGAAGCCAATAAGCTCCTTCATTAGAGGTGGCTACCTCTTTGGCTAATCGACAGAAAGTTGAACCGTTTCTTCATCGAGTGGTAACGTGTGACGAAAAGTGGATACTTTATAATAATCGGAGACGGTCACGACAATGGTTAGATCGAGGTGAAGCACCAAGACAGCATGCACGAGCATCACTTCACCCGCGAAAGATTATGGTGACTGTATGGTGGACCAGTAAGGGTATTATTCACTATTCATTTTTGCAACCTGGTGAAACCATCACGACAGCGTCCTATTGTGCCGAACTGGAAACTATGCAATGAAAATTGAGCCATGACATGGACCCATACTTCTTCATGATAATGCAAGATCTCACGACAGACAATCCAAAAACTTTCGGAATTTGGTTACGAAATTCTCCCTCACCCACCTTATTCACCTGACCTTTCGCCAACTGATTTTCATTTTTTCCGAAGTTTAGACAATCACTTAAAAAATAGGAACTTCCCTGACCAGGAGCCTATAATAGCAGTGTTTGAGCAATATGTGAGCCGTCAAAACCTCTTTTCAAAGGGAATTTTTTAGCTTCCAGGCCCTTGGCAACAAACTATCGATGTAAATGGAGACTATTTTACAAATTAAATATTTACATTTTTTTAAATTTAGACTTTTCTTTCCTTACAAAATCGGACATTTCATATGTAACAACCTGATATAAAGGACCCCCTTCAGCAATAGAGAACCAACTTACACTAATATCTTTCGAGTAGACGCTCTTAAAGAATGATCATAATGTTAAAATCAATTGTGTGTAATATAGAAGAATCACTTATCTTATAATTTATTATTCATAGTTAAAAAAAAAACAAACATGGGCTAAAGAAAAAAATTTGGTTCTTATTTGCCTACATAAGGGATAAATACAAGAAAAATTCAAAAAAGAGACTACAAACATAATATTAAGAATATACGTAGAACTTTAAAAGTT